>BGNK01001342.1:87666-153276 GCA_003297005.1 Symbiodinium sp. clade A Y106 | reverse complement strand
ACCGGATAGACGTTTTCTGGCAAGAGTACCTGTTTATGGGACTCATGATGGAGGACGCAAGTTTTGGAAGCGCCTCAAGACTAGTGCTACTCGTAAAGGGTTTAAAGAGAATTCGATTCCCAAAGCACTGTATGCGTTGCACAACAGTGAGGGACGTCTTATCGCCCTACTTTGCACGCACGTGGACGACCTTTTATGGGCGGCCGAGCCAGAGGCAGAACCTATCAGTGAGCAGTTGCTCGGTGAGTTTTCCTGCGGAAAGATCGAACGGCGTGAGTTCAGATACTGCGGGAAGGAAATTAAGCAGGCGGATGATTTCTCTATCACCGTTACATGCAGGGAGACGACTTTGAAGGTAAAGCGTATCTTCATTGCACCCAAGCGTAAAGCTGGGGAACCTCTTACTGAGAAAGACAAGACTCAGCTTAAGAGTGTTGCAGGAATTTTTTCCTGGGTCACACGACAGTGTAGACCGGACCTTGCATATCGCGTGAGTCGAATGCAATCCGCCAGCAACGGGGGTACAGTTGCTGACCTCCGAGAAGCAAATAAAGCCGTCGACTATGCTCTAGCGACGCCACAGAGAGGGTTAGTTTACAGATCTGGCGTTCTAGACTGGGACAACCTTATCTTCTGTGTTATCACAGATGCAAGTCACGCTAATGAGCATGAAGTGATGACGGTAGATAAAGAAGACTCCTTGGAGCTTCATAGGAGCCAAGGCGCAAGGCTTAATTGCCTGGGCACGCCTAGCTTAATGTCATCAGATGAAGGTCACGTTCACCTCATCAGTTTTGCCTCAAAGAAAGTCCGAAGAGTTTGTAGGTCTACGTTGCAAGCAGAAGCCTACACCCTTCAGACTGGAGTCGAGGAAGGAGACCGACTCAGAGCAGCCGTAGCGGATCTATTTGGCAAATTAGACCGCAGAAGATGGGAGGCTAGCTCCGCAGCCTTCATGAGNAGCGGATCTATTTGGCAAATTAGACCGCAGAAGATGGGAGGCTAGCTCCGCAGCCTTCATGAGGCAAGTTTGGTTTACGGACTGCCGCTCATTGAGCGATACACTCCGAAACCCTAAGACCTAAGATGACAAAGCATGAGGACAAGCGACTCAGCATAGAAATCGCGTCCCTGCGTGAATCCCTATGGAGAGCCGGGTGAAGATTGCGGCGATCCATATTATTTGGACGACCGTCCCAGTGAGCCTGCGGACGAAGTTCGATGGATTGATACAGATGTTATGGTTGCAGATCCATTGACAAAGGTCATGGAAAGTACCAAGTTGGTAGAATGTCTCACCACCAACAAATTGAACATAGAGCAACCAATTGATTCTGTTATCAAGAANGCAGATCCATTGACAAAGGTCATGGAAAGTACCAAGTTGGTAGAATGTCTCACCACCAACAAATTGAACATAGAGCAACCAATTGATTCTGTTATCAAGAAAAGAGCCAAGCAGCTTCAAAGAAGGAAGACTGCGGCCCCTGCGGAACCACTGGAAGGGATGGATTAATCCACTCTTAGTTGGATTCCAAGATCCACAGGCTTCTACACCAAAAGAGTCACGGGTGTGAAAGTTTGCTCAGTTGACAGCGTGTACGAAGCCTTGTAGTCTAAGTTAGCTGCTACTGTACAGTCCTAGACATAGGAAACCAGCAGACTTGACTGCATGTGGGTGACCGCAGGGCGCCCTTTTTGGGCCAAGGCTTAAGCGGGANGTTAGCTGCTACTGTACAGTCCTAGACATAGGAAACCAGCAGACTTGACTGCATGTGGGTGACCGCAGGGCGCCCTTTTTGGGCCAAGGCTTAAGCGGGAAAACGACCGGTTTTCACACCCCAAAACCTTAAATCCCAAAACCCTAAACCCTAAGATCTTAACATCCTTACACCCTCTAAAAAACTGTGTAAACCCCAAAACCCTAAATCCTAAAGCGCCTTTCAGGCGCAGATCTCTGCAGACGAAAAAAGGAGCTATAAAAACAAAAACAAAGCGCCGAGACCTTGGGATGGTTCTTCTGGCACTACAAGATTACACCCTATACACCCCTAAACCCCCTAAACCCTAAACCCCTAAACCCCTAAACCCTAAACCCCTAAACCCCTCAACCCTTAAATTCTAAAACCCTGAAGAACCCAGACCTTTGGATGGTTCTTCTGGAACTACAAGATGGCTCGCGAGGGGTGGCCCCACTGGAGCCTCTTGGAGGGCCCTTGGGGGNATGCCAGGGGACGCCCGTCTTTTAGGAACAAAGGTTTAGGGTATAGGGTTTGCAGTTGGAGTTGGTTACCAGGCTGTATACTTGAGGGTATACGGTGGTTTGGGGTTTAGGGGTTAGGGGTTTAGGGGTCTGAGTTTAGAGTCTAGGGTTTAGGGTTCAGGTTTATCGGAATTATCAAGGCCCCTATATTATGGACGCTCTTGCCGAGGTTATCGGGAGTCGGTGGAGAAGGGCTGGATCGAGCCAGACCGATTCCTGAAGCAGGACAGCTAGATAAGAATCACGTGGGCATTGTTTCGCCCGTGGCCCTCCAGAGAGATTGGGCGCCCTCCCCTTTGAAGCTCTTTTGTAAACCCTTGGGTGAAGCTTGCGAAATCTATAGAGACTGTACACGGCCTTGCAAACCAAAGCAAAGCATTTGTGAAGTTTCAGGGGCGAAGGAGAGGTGGCGCGCCATTGAGCATGGTGTGTACATAGCTGCCGCCGTGCCCGTGGTCGTACACCCGCCCTGTGTGCCCACAAAGGGGGACTAGTAAGAGGCGCACTTTCTTGATCGGAGAGGGACTGATCTGATCCCCGAATTGAGTTCCGGCGTAGCATTGCAGAAGGATCCCAAGAGAACTCACGATGCAAGCTGAGTCTAAGGGAAGACCGCTTCTGAAATGCCTGTCGGGGCTCGACCTTAGTTGTTTTCATTGGTCTGCATGTCGAAGGTGTGTAGCGCAGAATGGTGAGCCCGTGCACACCCAGCCAGCGGAATGCAGTACAAGTTGGGCGCAGGCTTGTATAGGTGGGATGCTTATACACCGACTAGCCGACGTCGTCTTTGTCACATCTCCTGCGGGAAGTTCTAGTTGTTGTTGTCCTCCACCTCCTTAGTATATAGGGACTTGAATGATTAGTAGTATTCTTGCTGTGGGTTCCTAAAAAGTACTGTCCAACTATTTGCACCCCAAACACAGTGCAATTAGTAAGGCCTGGTACTTCTGCCAAGCAGGTTAAACAAATGAATTGACGTTGCCGCCTAGTTTCCCTTCACGCAAACCCGCCTGGGCGAGCCGGTGTGCATGGGGCCGTGCTGTGAGCTGAGGTTTAACAATGCTTGGCTGAAGCCGCAGCCCTTTGTGGCGATCTGAGTCAAAACTTCATCCCTAAACCACCCCAAACCCTAAGCACTCAAAGGAGACGTCCGCTCGAAGCCAAGGTGCCCCACCGAGGCGTGGGCACCGTTGGCTGAGCAAGCCGACAGAAAATCCCTCGAACTCTTGAGTATGTCTTGCCGAGCATTTGGAGTTGGATTAATGCCCGTGCGAATCCAACACCTCTCACCAAATTATCCGAAATTCGTTTTGTAGAGTTTTTTGACTGCAGGCAGCTGCAGGGACTTCGTTGCACTGTGGTCGTGCACCCCCAACTGCCGCTTGCATGCCGACCGTTCGGAAAGGGTTTACATGCTTTGCTGCCCGTGCCAATAGCTTCTCACGGCCTCTAGGCCATCGCGGCATACTGTCACAAGCAGTTGGGGCAAGACACGAATTCCTGGCCTGACGATGAGATCAGTCCCAGGCACTCAACTTCACGCTGGACTCGTTTGGAACAGTCTTCACAGCGTGCACTGCATGTACTTCCCTTCGTTCTCGGTCGGGAACCTTGCCGACAGACATGAGTGTATTGTATAGTATGCACCCTGACCTCGGTTGAAACACTATCAGTGTACGTCTTCATTGATGAAGAACAAGGGGAACAGCTTAAGGCTGGTGCTGTCAGCACAACGCGTGAGCTCTGCAACCAGCAGCTCTACAATCGAGAGAAAAAAAAAGCAGATGATGTGCCGAAGCCTCTTGATTGAATACTACATGGGGATTGCAGTTCATGCAAGTAGGAGCGGTGAGACTGCTGGGCAGAGCACACGGAATCTCCTCGAAGGGAGCAACTTTGCTTCTGGAATAGCTGGTGGCGCCAAGAGCGCCAGCTTGGCGCGGCTGCCTGGCCGCCCTTCAACTAGGGCGGGCCTTGCATTAGGATTAGGAGACTTGATTTCGATAGGTTCTTAGAGTGTCCTTTTGAGGTCTTTCAGACTTCACTTCTGCCTCGCGATGCGACGATGGCGTGCAGAAATTGCGGGCGACCGGAAGGGTTTGAGGCTTCCAATAGGGCTCAGGGAGACATGTTCCCCTACACGGTGGTTCTCCATGAGTTGAGTTCAAAGACCCTCAGCCCTAAACCGCAGTTTTTTTTTGTGTTGGGTTTGCTTTTCATGCATTCACCAGCTCATTCGTTCGTGTAACAACCGTTCTGGCAGTGTAAACCCAAGCTGCGCAAGGTCCACTGAAACTCACCATAAGCCTTCTGCATCGAGCATAAACAGCCCTGTCATGCCCGAAGCGCCTGAGACAGAGTTCTGATCAGCCTCGCGCAATGCGCCTAAACCCCGGCGCCCGCAAACCCACAGCTTCAAAAAATGCAACAATGCCCAACGTGACTCATCAAGCAGGCTACCGGAAAAGAGAAGCTGGACGAGCTGGGGGCTGAGACGTTTATCAGACAGTTACGAGCCCGCTGGTCTCAGTCGTATTAGGCCGGGTTTCAGACACATGCCTGTCTACAGGTCCTGTTGCTATTTCCAGAATGCTCTGGAGAATATTTCTTAATTTCATTAGAGTAAAACTCCTAAGGTATATATATATATATATGATGCAGGGCTGCCACACCCCCCCCTCCCCATGGTATCCCCCCTTGCCTGTCAAGTGGGTAGTTGTCTTGTTTGGGCTTGTTGCTCTTCCCGTCTGGTCTTGTTTGGCCTCGTCCCCTCCCCCCCTGTGGAGTGGGACCTGTGGTCTTTTTGGTTGGCCCCGCCCCGCCTGTGGGGGGCAGTGTGTTCTACAGAGGTATGGTATGGTTGCTGCCACTTGTTAGTAGCAATGTCATCGTTACGTGCCTTGTCCCCTCNGGGGGTGGGGGCCCGGGACCCGAGAGCATATATATATATATGAATAGATTATTCAGCATGCTACTATTATTATGGTTCTTAGGGGGCGTACCGCTTTACCGAAACTGCTATTGAGATGTTGATGCTTGTGTGAGCTTCCAGCTTTGACTTCGAAGCATTCATCTGGTTCTACTGGCAAGAAATATTCCGTTCATTTCAGACAATCACTGTTCAGATTGCATAGTAATTATCGTCATATTACTAGATAAACGCTACTCTAACCTAAACCCTAGACTGATTTTGCTAGTGGATGGGCTCGTTCAGGTCTCGAGGTCTTGTGTTTGAATGATCTAGTTGAAGGCATGGGAGAGGCAACGGAGGCGCCTGTTCCTGTGACACGGTTTGCTGCTCTTCTGATTGAATAGCTGGTGTTGTATGCACTAACTGCTACTTCCATATTGGACATACTTGAGGGGTCTACATGTCAGTGCGTGTGATCGATCTTGATGGCGGGGGGGGGGTGCAATTTCTTTGGGGTTCAGATGGTGTTCAGGGCTTTGGTAGCTCTAAAGCCCATCATCTCTCCGTGATTTCGGTTCCCCAGACAAGTAAAGCTCATGTAGCTGCGGTTTAGGGATCCGGGTTTCCTGAGCTGGGCAGTCAGGTTGTACGGGCTTTTGCATCTCAGTGGACAAGTCCACTCCCACCCGGTTTAGGGTTCAGTGTATCGTGTAGAGTGCTGCACTCCAGACGGAAACATGTCCAACCCTAAACCGTAAAAACCCTATTCAAGAAGCCCGAAGCTTCCCCGTGCTAGGTTGGCAGAGGTGTCCGCCACCCTGTGCGCCCTCGACGTGTCTGAAGTGGCGCCTCATCTTTTGCGAGGGTCGTCCCTAAACCCTGAACTTGAAATCCGGAAATAAACCCAAACCTCAAATCGAACACCCGAACCCTAAATCCTAAATCCGTAAAAATCTAGGTGGTCTTCATACATGTTTTAAGGCCTTCCTTGATCGAAATCTGCATTTTTTGGAAGCTAAGTTCGGAGTTCCCGGGGCTGAACTCCTTGATAGATTCGGAACTTTCGAGCTTGTTGGAAGGTTTACTGGGCTTTGGAGTACCATACTTTAATACTTTTTTTCTTCAAGGAGCCCTTATGAAATAAAAGTTTATACTTTTTTCTCCCTGGTTACTTAAAAGCCCAGTTTAGGGATTAGGGTTTAGGGATGCTGAAAAGGGCTTTGCATGTAGCGATACTCCAAGTTTTATTTTGGTTTTATTTTGATTCTACGAGAGCACGAGGTAGTAGTAAGGAACGTTACACATACTACAATACCCATACGGTTGATGATATAAATCCTGCATTATATACCATATCTCCAAATCGTTTTTTAGGTAATGCAGGATTAATATCATCAGCCGTATGACCCCAAAGGTTAACCTTCGGCTCCTTGGGAAAATTGGACAAGCAAGTGCCGATGCATAGTTGAGGATGGAGTAATGTGCTACCGTCGTAATATTGCATCTACGAGTGAAGGCATCAAGGCTCGGGGATTTGCGGTGGTCTTTCAACTTTTTGGTAAATGCGGCAACACTGTGATACTACTTTGGCGGCACACTCAGTCCAGACATAATACATCATGTATTATGTGGTGCATATCGTTCTTAACAGATTTTATTATAGGACAATGCTGCAAAATCATGCGACCGAGCGCATGTTTTGGTGTGCTTCCGTTTCGTTGGACGGATTTGTCACTGACTGCGTGCTATGTAACCCTAACCCTCGCACCTCATGCCTCTCCTGGATTGTCCGAGTGTGAGCGCGGAAACCTAAACCCTAAAGCCTGAATCCCCACAGTCAAGCTCACCTTTACCTTGAGTCCCTCTGTTTTTCGTGTGTCAGTTCATGAACCGTCATTGCTGTAGCTTGCGATGCGAGATGAAACCTCAACCCTGATATGGGGGCCTTCCTAATTTTAATTGGAGCTGTATTTTTGGGTCATTTGGGGTGAATAGTACGAGAGTTAAATGAAGGACCCCGAAGCAACAATACTTTTAGTTCTTCCGACCCTTGTATTACATGCTGAATCTGAATATGCTGACCGTAAACACCTGCGAAATAGACGTTGGAAGGTTAGAAGAGTTTCAGTTTCCGGGGTGCAGTAGAGTGTAGAGATTCGACTATGCTCGGTGACTGCGATATTATCCTATGTCTCTTGCTGCAAGAATACGGCAACTGCCAGCGTAGAGGCACAGACCTGGTGGAGTGAAGTCAGCGCTTTCAAGAAGGACGAGGGGATCTAACCCCAACGCATAAACCCAACCCATAGTTCCGAAATAGTTGCAGTAATCAGTGGCTTTCAGCTTGCTTTGTAGGAGCCCACCAGAAGCATCTAAACATTAGCTGCTAAATCTAGTACCCCCGCAAGGGCGTAGGCTTCAAGAGTCGGTGTTTCGCTGCTTTTTTGGACCCTGGAGTCAGAAAATGGAATCGATCCTAAACCCCAAACCCAAAACCCTGAACCGTTGAAAGGGAACCCTTGTAGGAACCCTTTTGTGAACCCCGAAGAGGCACTGGGTGCTTCTTGCGGCCTCTAGGGTTTCAGCATTCGGATTGTTTTGGGCTTTTTGGGGTAATGCTTAAGGGCTTTCAGGGCCCTGAGGCTGGGGGCCTACTGCCTGGTGCTGCTTCTGGGTTTCATAGGGTCCATGTCCCCTCTTCGTTTAAAATGAGGCCTATCATTCGTTCTCCCCTTCCGGCCCTTTACCCGACAGCCGTGCCATGGCGGCTCGCCAGAAGGTGACGGCCTCGGAGACAACCGCCGCATCTGCCGGCGATCCTTCAAGACAGCTCAAAACCCGACCCACAGGCGGTGTGATACTGATGCCGGCCACGTGGCGGGACACGATGGAGCGGCCTTAGGTTCAGCTGCGGCCACGGATTTGCGAGAGGAGAACTGCACAGTCCGTGCAATGCCGCTCCTACTACACCGTTGGGAGCACCAATCCGAAGTATTCTGCAATGTCTAGCTCCGAGCGGGCCAAGTACCTGGAAGACGACCAGCACCACGATGACTACATGCGTGCCTGCAAAAGTACGAAGGGCGAAGACGATCAGAGGCCCTGGCAAATCTGTCGCTTCAGACTGTGCAGAAGACCAACAATCCTCATCAGTCACCTCGAAGCAGGTGCTCCTGCATAACTGCCAATAATATTCCTTAAGGTTGCCTTTTAGGGCAATTTCACAATTATTATCCCTTAGGGGTTCCTAATATAACGATAGTCGAAGATAACCCCAAACCCCATTATACGAATTACCAATTTTGCAACCATTATTCCTTAGGGTTTCCAGGCAAGTATATGTATGGTTGCAAGAAACCCCCAAGGCCCCAGTGTAATTGTTGAGGCCCCCTTTTTTCGGTACATCGGCCCTTTGGATCCACTACGAGAGCAGCACTTGCACTAGTGTTGTTGGTGCTGTCAGTGCTAGTCAGCTAATCTTTCTGTGTTGGTTTTGAAGACTCGCCGCGGCTGCGACAAGCAACTTTGGAAATGCATTGTCTGTAGGGCGATGACCATGTCTACTGTCAATAAACCGTAGAACCACGGAAGGAGAACTTGAAGCAGGACGACGCGAGAGTTCGAAGGCCTCGGATTTAAAATCTTGGGCTTTCTTTGGGGTTTATCAGTTTAAATTAAAGTTCCGGACTCGGTTTAGGGTTTATAGGGCTTCAGGCGCTCAGGGTTTACCTTTGAGGGTGGAGGGGCTTGGGGTTTCGAGGTTTAGGTTTCAGGGGTTTGTGGATTTGGGTATCGATCTTCCGGCTCTTCCCAATTTCTCAGTCGTGCGAATATCCCGTGCATCATTCGGCGTAGGCGCGCGGCCCTTGTTGGAAACAAACCGTCCAGGGTATAACATAGCCTTTTTCAATAATTACCAACACTACGTATTCCCGAGGGATCCTGCTTCTAAGCATACTATAACTTACTCCAAACCCTTATTCCAATTATCCAGGCCCCTGTATTAGCCCAGAATTTCTACAGGACTGAATTCAAGCTTCCTTGAAGCCCACATGCAGACACGCACATGCACACACAGACACAACCTTTCTAATTAAATCTTGAGTTTTCTCCTAGACCCTAAGCCTTAGACCCAGACCCTAACGCCTGACTAACCCTGCAGAGGGGATTTTTAATTCAGCCCACGCCCGCCTCAAACTCTAGAAGCCAAAACCCCTGACCCTCGAATCCCTAAACCCGTACAAAACCCCAAACCACTAAACCCTAACCCCCTGCAAAACCCAGAGCCACTAAACCCTAAACGCCGCAAAGCCTAACATCAATTGAGCCCCCCCCAAAACCCTAAATTCCCCAAACCCGACAAAGCCTAACAAAAATGAGCCCCCCCAAAACCCTAAAGACCCAAGTGACGTGGGCAATCCGCCGACTGAGTAGGGATGTGGAGGTGCGCTGAGTGTGCTGCCCAAAAAACCCTAAAGACCCTAAACCCCACAAGCACTAACAAAAATGAGCCCCCTAAACCCTAAGAAAAAAACCCTAAACCCCCCTTTCCAGCCTCATGAAGCGCATCCTCGTTGAAGACGAGGAGCCCGTCGTTGGCCCGGGGACCCAGTTTGATACGCCGCGCATATTACGGAAAGCTGAGGTTTTAGGGTGCCATAGCCTATGAACCCAGACAGCCCCTACAAAAATCGAAGGCACCCCATAATGGACCATACATAGAGGATCATAGAGTATCTTTTTTTTAGGGTACTATACTTTTCTATACGACAGTTACTCACCATAATAACCTAGGTGCCTTCAAAAACAGCTAGGGTGTAACCTTCTAGGTATGCTTACGGGATTCCACATCCTGAGGCCTCATCGCGCACTCGATTCTCTTCAAGCGGATCCTTCAACTTTTTTGGCCGCAGGATGCCACCCGCCAGGAGCCGATAACCATGAGGGACCATGTACCTTTTTGTGTTTAGGGTTTAGGGTACCTTTTAGTGATTAGGGTTTCGGTACCCTTTAGTGTTTCGGGTTTAGGGGACCTCTGGTTTAAGGGATCCTTTCCGGATTCTCCTATGAACGGAAGTCCAGAAACCTCAGGACAGAGTTCAGGGTGATTGCTTTATCCGTAAAGTGGCATGAGGAACATGATGTGCCAATTTCCTGGCGTCCACTTTAAGGATGTGCTAGGGCTTTATAAACTATAGGGTGCACAACAGTATTTCGTAGGGTCCGTGTACCATTTTGGTATATACCTTGGCCTAGAAGGGACTCTTTCAGGTAGTTCAGGATCCCAATATATGCAATATAGGTATACGTGCACCCTCGGGGAATGGATGAGACACCTGGCGTTAGGTTCGATGTAGCTCCTATGTATATAACTCCCCCAAGGCCCCTTTTTCGATCTTCAGCACACCGGTTTAAAACCCTAAACCCTAAACGGTTTAGGACTTTTTTGTTTTACGGGGTTATGGCCGTGGGTTCGATCTTGGCTCCATTTGGACATACCACCTAAAAAGCCAGCAAAAACTGCCCATACTGGCAAAAGGCAAGGAAATTCCCAGGGCCCTTCCGAAACCCCAAAGCCTTAAAGCGCCAAAATCAGATGTGTTGGGAAGCAGGGACAGCACATCTTGCTTGAACCCCTTGAAATGTGGTCGCCCGATTGGATAGGAGGAAGTGCGCACTGCCCTGCGCAACGGTGCCACCCATGATACTGTGGATCCCTATCATGACAAGGCTGGAGTTTCTCTGTTCAGAAGCAGCAGAATTGGACAGGTGCTGAGTAATCAGCCCTCTGATGTTCTGAGGCTACTAGGAGAAATGTGCGTAGCGGGTAGCGGTACTGGGTAGTAGTCCTTGCAGTAGAGGAGTAGCAGCAGTGGTAGAGTTTGTGGTCGTCGTCGCGCTGGTGAAGCCGAAAAGCTAATTCTGGGTGGGTCTTGAGGAGCTTCGTTTAAGTTTCCATAATGGGGAAAGCGCATTAGTCTGCTCTTGTTTCCGATGTGATGATAGCGCCATCTGAGTTCCCTTACAAAAAACGATCAAGCAGCGGCACAACCGGATAGATTCGGATTCAGGGCCCCGCAAGGGCCGCCACAGCACACGGGAGTTAGAACAGAAGCGGGATGTCCCCCACAACATCTAGTTTTGGCTACCAGAGGAGCTGCCAAACTTCCCCATAGGAAGGTTCCTTTTTGACCCGGTCCGGGCTTGAAGTCTTGATTTCGAAGCCGCAAGCTTCTTGCGGGCAAGATCCGAAATGATCGACTTTCTACAGTTCAGGGCAGGGGGATTTCGGGTCTGGGGTGTTCTACGCTACCTCAAACTACCGCAACCCACATTATGTTTGGTCTTGTCATTTGCTTGAACACAGAAGTCATGGGCGATCCTGCCACAAACTCATAGTGTAAGGCTAAGGTCATCACCCCTGTTTCCGGCAATATCAGGGGCCCTCCTGATCATACAAGCTTCGAGTCCAGTACACCTCCGATAGCGGCCAGACTCGCAATACCAGGCTACACGTTCTAAGCCCTGCAAGCCCTCGGAGTGTCCAGTTGCATTACAGAGTAGTCGAGTAGGTAGCCTTTAACCTTTTTGGGGCACTATAACCCCTTTATAATCCCAATATACTCCCAAAGGTTAACCTGTAGTTCTCCCAGATACTGGTCATGTTGGATTAAGTGGGACCTTGTTGCAGAACGTGTTGATCGAAGGTCATGAACTGTGGGACTTTGCTTCTGATGTTTCGCTACCATCCCAAAGGTGCCAGGCTGCAGGGAGTTTAGGGTTTGGGGTTTAGGGTTTAAGGTCGGCGATGGGGGGTTAGGGGCTCAGGGTTTAGTTTAGGTTTTAGGCTGTAGTGAATTGGCCCTAATCTTGAACCCTACCTTAACCCTGAATGACCTACCTTTTTAGGGTTCCTTATTCTGATTTCCTTATATGAGTCCTTAAAATGGTAGGTTATTCCGGGTTAAGGTAAGCCCTAAGTACCAAACGGCCTGCCGGCGTACCTTTTGTCCCCACCCGTTAGGGTTTATGGCTTAATGTAGGGGCCTAAATAATAAGAGTAGGTTTTTGGTGTGCATTACAGCCCTAAACCCCGAACCCCTGACCGAATTATTCAGGCTTCTGTATTAAGACACCCAACGAGGCATCGAGTAGAACTGAGGCCTCGACCTCGAACTCCCGTCCTTTCCGAAGACCTCGTCCTCACCAAAGACCCAAGCCCCGTAATTCAGACAATGCCCCAACCTACACAGGGATTGTTCACATACCATATACCCCTAAACCTTAAATCCTAAAGCCTGAACACTGAAACCGTAGCCGGGAAGGGTAGCTTGCATAATCTCGCCCTCGCCTCTAGAAAGCCTTCTGGCCCCACCTTCTCTAGCCGCACTTGTTTAGGATTTAGGGCTTACGGTTTGAGCTTAGGGTTGGGTTTAGGGTTTAGGCTTTCGGGTTCAGACCTTAAGGTCCAGCCAACCCTAAAAGCACTCCACGCAAGAAGCTAAAGCTTGAAACCCTAAACACGTGCAAACGCCGCGCACACCGGCACGAAACCTTATTTGCATACAACCACATCCATAAACACCCTGAAAATTACGAGTATACTAACTACAATTATTATCATTACCAACTCTGGCTACTATCTACTGCTATTCTTGTTTATGATTATCCTTATACAAAGCCTAAGGGGCCAAGCCCGAAGTTCCTACAAAAGCCCGGCAAAGGTTTTATCCGATGACAGGATAGCCTGTACAAGCCGAATCGAACGCCATTTAAGCCAATGGCACACAGCCATAAGCGCTAAACGCTCAAGAGACCCTGATAGAACTTCTGTGTCTTCGTTCACTACCGCAGCTCCAGCAAAGCAAGGTTCGACAGAACATCCCTGTCAAAATGCTTCGCTCAGAACTTATCGTCACCCAAACCCTTAACAATTTCTATAAACCGCACCAAGCCCAGCAGCCCAGCCCAGCCCAACCAGCAACCCACCCAGCCCAGCCCCCCAACACCCCCAGCCCACCCGAAAGAACCAAAACAAACTTTCAGAAGAGAAGGCCGCTCAAGTCTTCGCAAAACTTGTCGGCTCCCGAACCCTTAACAATTGCTACAGACCCTACCAAGCCCAGCAGCCCAGCCCCGCCCTGCCCCGCAACACCTCCAGCCCCGTATCGGCACCCCAACCCTTATTTTATCAACCCTAACCCTAAACTCTGAATCCCCATGTCCTTGCGAAGTGGGAGGCGAAAACTCTAATTAAATCCCCTAAGGTGCTGAGATCCTGAAAGCCAGCTTCCTCTTCGACGGACGCATGGAGTCGGCGCTTGCGCGCGAGGGGCAGACCCAGGAGAGACTTTTCTTTTTGGGAATGGGGAGGCCTAAGGGATTCAAGTCTAAGGGCTTAGGGTTTAGCTTTTGTGGTTCAGGAGTTCGGGTTCGTCGAAGTTTTATAGAGTTCAGGTCCGAAGTTCTGGGTGCGACTCGACCGGGGTGGGTTCGGGTTTCGGGTGGTTTTTGCTTTTGCTTTGGCCGTCAAAAACATGTTTTTTTCATCGAAAAGGACAGTCCTGCACCGCTGCCTGCCCTTCTGCCGGCAGCCTCGCCGAGCTTCCAAGTTCTGCCCTACTTTGCCTGTATCCCTGGAAGTTGGAACGTGGGCTTATTGCCGGAATGCCCAACACAAGTGCTCCGGGCGAAGATCGTGAGTCTAAGGCTCCAAAATCACTTCGCGGAAAACTGGAATGTGCTTCAAGTTGCTTAAACCCAATGCTCTGCACAAACTGCTTCAATTATTTTTCGGCTTAAGGGTTTGGTTTTGGGGGCATCCAGGGGTGCAAGAGCTTGGGGTTGAGATATTTGTGGCTGGAAGCTTCCGTCAAATCAAGGGGTTTGTTTAGGGTTTAGGGCTTAGGGGGTTTATCGGGGATGCTTACCCCTCGATAGCATGGCCTTAAATTGCTCAGCTTCGCCAAACGCAGTATGCGCCTGGAAGTTTATCCTTTGCATGCTCTGGGTATTTGTGAAGAAGCGTTTAGAGCACCTGGACATTAGGATCCAGGGTTGTTGGTTTAGAGTTTAAGGCACTTGTTATTGCTCGTGTGTTCCTACTATAGGCCGACGGCCAATATTCTATATGGCGATGGCACGCGGTAGCCATGAATTCGGCACTCTGCGTACGACACCCTGAACACTAAACTTACTACTCATGTGCTTCGTGCCCTTGTGGTTCAGACGCCCAGCCGCTGGGTGGACTCATCACGGAGAAAACCCTTAAACCCCAAGGATTAGCTTTGAGAGGTGTGGTGTTTCAGGAGGTTCAAGTTGCCTATATGAATTACGTTTGGATTTTGCACCCAAAGAGCGAAGGTCCTTCATTGTTTCAACAGAAAACCCTCCACTTCCAAGCCCTTGGCGACAAAGTTGAATTCGAGTTCTCCTAATTTCGCTAATTGAGTTTGTCATCCTGCATTTTTTGCGCTGTAAAGCCGTGCAGCCCTAAGCCCTGAAGGCTGAAGCCCTAACCCCCCGAGACCCGAACGGCAAGCCTCAAATTAACATCAAAACCCTAAACCACCCTAGTGAACCCTAAACAGCCTCAGCACCAAACGAGTGCCCCCTAAAACCCTGACCCCTAAGCCAGTTTGGGGAGACTAGCCAAAACGGACATCATATCAGCTGGGCACCAGCGAGAGATCTTTGTCCAAAAGATCTCACTTCTATTCAGTCAAGCTTTACACTTGTGCGAAGCCCTCTCGACATAGAGATTGTGTCGAAATCCCCAGAGGATCCTGATGAAATCGACGTGTCTAAGTTGCATGTTTGGAAGGGTTTCCGGGGCCGGGGTGGCCCAAACTTTGCCTGATTGACACTATGTCGGAGTGAGGTCGCAAGCTTGGAGGTGTCAGAACATTGAGATTCCGGGACCCATCGCTAAACCCCAAATCATCTTCAACCCTAAGCCCACAGTACGAAGCCGTGCTTGTTTTTGGGACACACTGGGTTGCTAAACAACACTCAGTGGGTAGAGCATGGCAGGGCTGAAACATGGGGTGTTTATGTGTACATTTATTTGCTGTTGGGGTTCGAACTGACATGTTCGGTGTGTTTGAGAGGGCCTCAACACATGCACAGCATCATGAGCTGGTGGTATGTCCACATCCCTGCCAGCGCATTCCTACTTCAGACCCCGTTGTGCTCTTCAGCATCTTAAGCTTTCTTTCATGGAAACTTTAAATCCCAGATCCCAACTTCAACCAAACCCCCCAACCGGACGTGTCTTCCCAGGTTCAAGAGTATGCGGATGCCGCTCGACCACCGTCCCCTGAGTTGCTTTAGGAGACGGGATGTTTTTTCAGTTTGCAGGTTGGGTATACAGTAACTAGTTTAGGACTCAGGGTTTATGTTCTTGACAATGTTCTAAGTTGTTGGTTTAAATACAGCTTCAAAGGTCACGACGCTCTAAGCCGTAGACACTCGTATGAGACTCGGTCTTAATAAATGGAAGGGACTCGGGCTTGCGCTGCTGGGCTTGTTGGGGCCCCGTGCGGCCAGGGCTGTTGCAGTAGTCGCTCTTACCGCAGTTGGGACATTCTTGGATTTCCAACAACCAAGTGCACCTCACCCAAATGGCTTCAATCCCCATCAATGGTAGTTTCCATTTGTATCTACCAAATGGGAATGCTGAAAAAATAATGGTTGATCTTTATTGGCGACTAATATTTGTCGTTTATTCATTGGTATACTAGGTTTGAGAATTAATAGGAATTTTGGAATTGTTCCGGTTCATGCGGCATATTTTTTAAATTGAAACTATATGTATACAAATAGTTGAATCAGAAACAGTTGAAACAGATTTGCATAACAATCCATGTTGAGTCTTAAATTCAGATAATGGATATATTTTGATTAAAAGTTTTATATCCGTTAATTTTTAAACATTTGTGCTTTTTATGTTGCTTTTCTATAAATAGGTTATTATTTTTTATTGAAAATATTTCAACAAATATTCTCTAATAAACTGGTATCGTTCTGATTGGGTCCGTGATTCTGCGCGCACCCTTGCCCCCGCCATGGCTATTTCGCGTGACTAAAATCCTGGAAATTTTAGTGTCGCGAGCACTTCTCTCCCGATACTAAATTCTCGAAGATTTTTGTAGCTTTAGAAAATCTCGCTATATTAAAATCTTCCAAATTTGATAGCTCTAGGGGGATATTCTCGCCATAATCACAATTCTACAGGTTTTGGGGGAGACTCCAGTGCTGTGCTTGTTGATTGAAACCAAGTATCAGTCGCATGTCAGGTTTCAAGTCCGGTTCCGGTGCGGTTCGTGTCCGGTTCGTGGTCGGGTTCGTGTCCGGTTCGTGTCCGGTTTGTGTTTGGGTTAGTGTCCGGGTTTGCGTCTGGTTCCCGACCGGGTTCGTGTCCGGTTAGTGATTGGGTTCGCGTCGGGTTCGTGCCCGGTTGGTCCGTTTCGTGTTAGGGTTCGTGTCGGGGTTCGCGTCTGGGTTCGGTTTGTGTCTGATTCGTGGTTGGTTTGTGTCTGGTGTCTGTTTCGGGTCCGGTTCGGGTCGGGGGTTCGTATTTAGTCGTATTTGACTCATATTTGATTCATAGGTTCATATCTGGGTTCATGATTAGATATATGATATATTATTTGATTTATTATCGATTTCTTGAATCGATTCGATATTATTTATTATTATCATGAATTCATTTCATATATTTATTTCAATATATAGAATTATTGAAAATTAATAAATAGAAAATGATATGAAGATATAAGATTTAAATAAAAAATCGAATATTTCAAATTAATTACATGATCTATAAATTTATGATATCTTTTATATTTTCCGATTAAAAATTATGAATATCTCATTCAAATCATAAACTAAAAAATAAAATTCTCATTCTTCAAAGAAATATGAAAATGATTTCAATTTATATCTTTGATAATTTGAATTTTATTTTTATTCTGAAATTTCATGATAAATCTTATAATTATGCTAATTCTCTATTTTTATTGGATATTCTTCATAATCTTCAAATATTATATTTAATCTTATTCATGAGCTAGTATTATTTATATTCTATATAGTCTAATATATATTTATTCTAGCTTAATCTTTATAATATATCATGCGAATTTTTTTAAAAAAATATGAATATTATTTTTCTGTTATAGTTTAATTTTTGTTTTTTTATTATGAGCGAAATTTAATTTCATTATTTATTTGAATTAGATTGTAATTATTTCGACAATTATTTCTTGGAAATTATTTCTGAAATAATTATTTCGGAATATGGGTTTTCAGATTATCTCTGATATTTGAATAGTTTTTATATTTGGAAAATATATATGATTTTTTTGCTTTATGAGTTTTCAAAAATTTAGGGCTAGGGACTTTGATAAATTGAGAAAAAGGAAGCTTAATTAATAAAAATTTGAGGAAATATATACTGAAGAATTATATATATGAACGATTATATAAAATATTCTATTATTTTTCAAATATATGAAATTAATTCTACAAATACAATTCTCTATAATAATAGAAATAATGGATCTATCGATTCGCTCTACTTTTTCTAGATGATCGAAATTGATCGAAAAATTCGGATATATGATCTCGGTTCGCCGACTGCCCGACATGGCATCTTCCCCAACCCTTCCCCTGTCGAATCTGATTGACTGCCGTCTATATGAGGACTCCAAAAGCGACAATTATCACGAAGATAACGTCCCAAACGCCCGATTATGTGACGGTGCATATTTTTGAGACACGATGATCCTATGAGGGGGTCAAAATCAAAGCCTTCAATTATTACGAAGATCGCGTCTTATGCGGCGATAGACACTTCTGAAAGAGGATTCCGATATGAGGGTCTTAAACAAGGCAGCAATCATACGGACCGCGTTCTCTGATAGGCCCGATCCCCATCTCAATTGACCCATTGCAACCGTATTGCAATAACTATCCCAAAGATCGTGGCCCCACGATCAATAAAACGATAATCGTTAGTAGGCACGTGGGCAGAAAATACCCAACGATCAATAAAAGAAATACTAAGATGATTATAATAATCATGATTATCGTGATCATTATCATTATCAATATCATCGTGAGCATGGGTTTACCACTCACCCCAAGAAGATCTAATCATACAGGGGGGCACTACCCAACCCCCCGCCACGCCACAACGCGGGAAGGGGGGAAACCGCCAAAAACCGCACCCGAACCACACCATACCACAGGGAGGGGGGTAGCAACCCACAACCACACCCCCGCATCAGGGGGGGAACGGAAGCAACCCACACCCACTCCCCGCCACAGGGGGGGGACCCATGNAAAACAGATGTCCCCGATAAATTCAAGCTAGATGTTCCTGAATTCAGGGGGGGGCGGCCGAACCGGGATAATATAAGATATGCTGATAAGATATGCTGGATATCGCGCCTTATCAAATTTATAATGGAGAGCATTATTTGACATGAACGTGCGAAGACCGATATATCGTTTATATTATTCTTTATAGTATATCCTTTTTTCGAAGTAACGAAAATATCGATATAGTCGATATTTCGTATATATAATATCATATATATTATTACTCTTAATAATATATAGGGAAAAATGTATATTTTTAATACGGTCGAGCTCTGGATTAAGAAATTTTATTAAATAAGAAATCAGACTCAAGGCAGGGGCACGGTAGAGATCTAAAACCGCCAAAAAATGCTTTTCCAAGGTCTGGGAAGCTCAAAATGCTGTTTTGGAACTGCTCAACGCCAGGGCATGGCAGGGCAGCTAGGGTAGAGCAGACAAGACAGGGGCACAACAGAGTTAAAACACGCTTTTTCAAGGCCTAGGAAGTTCAAAATGCTGGTTTTAGAACTGCTCAAAGCCAAGGCATGGCAGGGCAACTAAGACAGAATAGGTAGGGCAGGAGCACAGTTCCAAAACCATTAAAAACACGTTTTTCCAAGGCCTAGGAAGCTCAAAATGCTAGTTTTCGAATTGCTCAAAGCTTGATAGGATTTATTTGCGGGTGATAATGAGGAGTCTATTTATGAAATGCACGTCGGACTCTCGAGAAGCAAGTATATTTCTTATGCAACCTATTCCTTTTAAGAAATTTCCAGACCCTAGAATTACAACATAGTTTTCTTAATATCGAATTCGCCCATATCACCATAATTTGTCCCAATATACACATGCTTCAATATTCAAAAAGAGACCTATCTACACTCACCAAAACGATAATATACATCCTACTTCATATCCTAGATATTAGAAATAAGTATACGAAAGCCGACATATCATTTATATTATTTTTTACAATATATCCTAGATATTTAACATGAATATATAAAGACCAATATGTCGTTTGCATTGAATTTTATAACTCATCTTCCACTCGAAACGAATATACCCAGAATTTCGTAAATTTCCTAATTACACAAGAGAAATCCTCTATTACAAGATTATACTTATAATTCTCAAAGTCCTAGATACGAACCAATACAGACCCGGACACGAAACCAGACACGAACCAGACACGAACCGGGCACGCACCAGACACGAACCCAACACGAACCCAGACACTAACCAGACACGCACCAGACACGAACCCGACACGAACCCAAACACTAACCAAACACGGACCGGACACGAACCCGGACACGAACCCGGACACGAACCGGACACGAACCGGACACGCACCGGACACGAACCGGACACGGCTTCCGAACCGGACACGAACCCGGACACGAACCGGACACGAACCGGACACAAACCTGGACACGAACCTGGACACGAACCCGGACACGAACCGGACACGAACCCTGACATGCGACTGATATTTGGTTTTATTCTATCAGCACTCGAGCCTCCGCCAAAAACCTGCAGAGTGTTGTTTCCGCGAGAATGTCCCCCTAAAGCTACCAAAATTTGGAAGATTTCAATACCGCGAAATTTCCTAAAGCTACCAAAATCTTCGGGATTTTACTACCGGGAGAGAAGCGCTCGCGAGACTAACATTTCCAGGATTTTAATTACGCGAGACAACCATGCAAAAGACTTTCACGAAGCAATGCGGAAAAGGACCAAGTTACAGGGGGGAGGGGTGTGCACAGAATCGCGGACGCAAGCAGCACGACACCGTTTTATTGGAGAATATATTTGTTCATATCTACTATTCAATATGATCTTTTTCATTATCAATATATATCGTATACGATATTTGGATTTCGTACTTATCTCAAAGTTGATTTCTCAGATAATTCAAAGCATCAGCTCTCTGCCTTTTCCTAGGCGGCTCATCTGCAAAACGGATGAACGTCCGCCTCATCGTCGGAAGGTATCAAGCAGACGTGGGAATCCGCTTTCTCAACTTAGTACAGGGGCCTTAATAATTAGAGTAGAGTGCTATGGTAGAGGATACTATAATCCTGATAAGGAACCCCCGAAAATAGTATAGGTGATTATTCAGGCCCCTATATGATATGATATGATATGAGTTCTGGCTGAGTCTTAGGTCGTATCCCGACGAGGCCGGGATCCCCCGTCTACTTTCGTCCTTCAAAACAGGATGGGAGCTGCATGTCAGAATCACCTGAAGCCGCAGCATGAGGAGCATCTCTTTTCAATCGGACATTCTCTTGACTCGAGCTTCCGCGTTTACCGCGAAGGGGCTCATATTCAGGGGTTCCACACCTAGAGCAGCATCCGGAGAGGGCCATTTTCAAATCGATCAAGAATGACGGAATATCTTCTGCACCACTACAGTAGTAAGGGGCTGCGAAGGAGCAGAGTTATGTCTTACTGGGGGGTCATGAAGAGTAGAGTGGCGCGTTGCAAGGCTCCAAAAAATGTACGTACCCAGAGAGCTCCGCAGATTCTTCTAAATGCCGCACGCATGCTACTAGGTGCGAAAGTGGGCCGCCAAGGCTCTCCACAAGCCTCGATGGGATCTCCCTGCCCGAAAACCCTCCCATGTTTATCCTAAGGCCCCAGAGTTGTTCCTTTTGGGGGGTTCCTTATAGGATTCTAAATATGAACCACAAAAAGGAACTACTACGAGGCCTTGTACCTTCAGCAGATGCACTCCAAACTTATGCATGACATGCCGCAAAAGAACAGCTCCAAACCTCCTAATCCGAATCCACCAGACACTGAGGACTTCGATTCAGCATCACGCCATCCAATATGGGGGCATTTAGGTTTTCGGCTACGGGGGTCAAGATTCTGCAGTGTGCAGATCTCAAAAAAGTCTAAGGCTAAGGGCATCTTGAAACTTGGGCTGTGGGGCTTTTAGGGATTTGGTGACCCATCTTCGATCATCTTTGGTTCAAGGCTTTGGGTAAAATGTTATTTGAGCTCAAGAGTGGTCTTGGCCGGGCTGATCTTACAACTTCAGGAGCTTACGACCCGCAGCCCTAAGCCCGAAAGCCGTAAACTCTTCACCCTAAGCTGCAAGCCGAGCAACCTAAAACCCCCAAATCCTATCCAGACAGGTTCTGGGGCTTAGGCAAACTTTCGGGTTCACGGCAACCTTACACGCACTCCCCTGAAGTCCTAAATCCTAACCTCAAACCCCAAATCGCGACTCTCTCAGGCTCCGGGCCGTGTGAAAACCAAAAGCCCCCTTCCCGGCCATAGAACCGGTTTAGGGTTTAGGGTTTAGGGTCATAACAGAGCCTTGCATATAGAACCCGACAGTAGAATCCCAACAGTCGACTCGATAATATAGAACCCCCTAGAGTAGAACCCTAACCGAAGAATCTATAATAAAGAACTCGTACAGTAAAACCCTTACAAATTTTTCTAGTAGAACCGTAACTTTCGAATCCCTATATTAGAACAGAACCCTACAGTAGAACCCTGAAAATTGCAGAACCCGAACAGTAAATATACAGTAGAGCCCATGCAACAACGCGCTAAACCCTACACCCCAAACTCTAAACCCCAAATCAAACCCGAAAAAAAAACAAGAGCCCCAAAGCCTAAACCCCGATATCCTATATCCGCGTAAACCCCAAACCCCGATATCCCTTTGGGGCTGTGGAGAAGAGCTTGCGAGCCGGAACTCAGCCTGCGCGGGCAGCCAGGGAGGGAGGACTTGCCAGATGCTCCAGGCGTTGGGGTTTGGGGTCTTGGGGGCTAGGGTTTAGGGTTTAGGGGTTCAGGGTTTTAGGGTTAGGGTTTAGGGTTTAGGGTTTATAGAAATTGTTAAGGGTTTGGGTGCCAATAAGTTTTGACCGAAAGTTTTGACCAGGTTTTCTGACTGAAACCTGATTTTGGGAATCTGGGCTGGGCTGGGGTTCAGGAGGTTAGGGTTTAGGGGTTTAGGGGTTCAGGGATGGTAGGGGTTCAGGGGTTTCGGGTTTAGTGGTTTAGGGGTTTGGGGTTTAGGGTTTATGGTTTNTGGGCTGGCGGATGGGTTCGCTGTGGCCTGCTGTGGCTGGACTGGAACCTGATACTGGAAATTGCTTTCAATTTGGCTGGGTTGGGGTTGGGCTTGCAATTCACGGTTTAGGGGGCTCGGCTGGGGCTGGACTGGGCTGGGGGTGGGGGCGGGGGCAGGAGTTTTGCCTGGAAACTCATTTGAATTTGGTTTTTGTGCTTCAAATTGACGGTTTAGGGCGCTCAACTTTGGGGTTTAGGGTTTAGGGTTTAGGGGTTTAGGGTTTTAGGGTTTGGCGTTTAGGGTTTAGAGGTTTAGCGTTTTAGGGTTTAGGGTGTTGACTAAGGAGTAGACCGTGCTTCTTGTGCTTTTGATCCATGTTTGCGATGCATGTTGCTTACTGTATTAGGCCGCAGGTTTTGTGGCTTCATGGCTTTGCGCTTGGGGCTTTCAAGGTTTAGGGTTTTTTTAGGGTGTTGGGCTTGTTGCTTTGGGCTTTTTGGGAGGCGTTGGGCGTTGTTGCATCGGGCATTTGAGCTGGGTTTGGGTTTAGGTTTAGGGTTTTCAGTTTGCTGTCTTGGGTTCTCGCATGTTGCATGATTCAATGGGTACGGGGGCTCGAATGCAGCGAAGAAAGGACTGGGGCCCGAGAAAAGAAGACAGATTGAGGGGGATATATTAAGGTCTACTTAGAAATACTGGTAACCTTATAAACCCCTAAACCCTAAAGCCCCAAAGCCCCTAAAACCCTAAACCTAAAACCATAAAGCCCCTAAACCCCTAAACCCTAAAACCCCTAAACCCCCCAAACCCTAAACTTTACTTATTTAAGGAAGCCCAGGGGATGATGGTAAGTTGGTATTTCATTCGGTCCCTAGGTTACCGGCCGCCCCAAAGCAGATGGGGCTCCCCTGGCTACTGTGGCCTCCTCGACCTCCTCTGCAGCACCCCCGAAGCCCACGACTCTAAGCTGAAGGGCTGGACTGCACCTAAAGCCTGAACCTTGAACTGGGTTCTTGTCAAGGAATTTAATTTCAGTTACCATCCTTAGCAAGAACCCAGTGAGCTGGCCTGAACCCCGAAACCTCAGCTTTCAGAGCTGTTCAGCAGGGATTGGCCGCCACTTGGTCCGGCGGCATGGCCGCAGTGGTGGCACCTCCTCAAGACGCGGACTGGGGCTGCGAAGAGCAAAGTGCCCCTGGTCCACGTGGGCTTGTGGGCTATGTACCGACAAGCTGCCGGTGGCAAACCGCCGCTGGAGTGGACAGAGGCTGTTTGGTTCTGCAGACCTTGTGGTGCCAGCTGCCAGTACTGGAGCCAGTCTCGTCTCTCAATCCATTTGAGAGCCAATCCAGGATGTGTCCAAGTGCTTCGGCAGCGTGGTCCTTCCGGGACCTGGAAGAAAGGAGTGGAGGAAAAAGGCTGCCGAAGAGTATCAGTCTGGCCCTCCCGGTCCAGGTCGCCGAACCTCTGCAACCTTGGCGAGAAGGGCAGAGGAGATGGGAGTCGAGGAGCCACCTACAGCTCGCGATCGAGGAGGTCCTGAGCAGGGACCCCCTTTACCGGACTGAGGAGGGTGAGGTGCTTGAGTACATCCGCGGCGTTGCGAGATGACGACCCAAATGATCCATGGGAGGCGGACACCTACAGCCTCATCCTTGAGACCTTGAAAGAGATCCAGGAAATGCCAGTCTATGTGCAGCAGCTCCAGGAGGATGATGTCAGCGAGACGATGACCCTCCAGGACTTTGCCGAGATTGTGCCTTCACAGCAATGGAGCAAGATCCATCAAAGAGGGCTGAGTAGTCATGGGACCCGTGCACGGCCGTTTGTGATCCTGAGTACAGGTTGGTGGGAAGCAGAGAAACCTGTCTTCAGTGACGGCTGCGATCTCTCTGCCATGATTTCCTGATTTCCTCAGTTCTGACAAATTTGCCGAAGGAACTTCGAGATTTGTGGGACCAAGTCCTTCAGGGACTAGTCTCTGAGGTACAGGCTCTCGAAGCCTTCTGGCGATCACCCTTCGCCTCCCCATTTGTGGCGCTGAAGGGACATGTGCAGTCTTAATTAGAGCCGCGTACACCACTGATGGCAACGGAAATCCCGGAAATGTATGTGTAAACTATTTACTGATACCGTATGTCTATAAGAAAACACTCTGTCTATCTATCTATATCTATATGTACATATATGTAAAAAAATATTGCTTATATGTCTATAAGAAAACATCTATCTACCTACCCACCTACTTGACCTACCTACCTATATATACAACATTTATTTATATGTCGAAGCATAAGAAAACAGAGTCAGCAGGAGCTCAAGCTTCAAAGGATGCCCTGCCTCGGATCTCCGAAGAGAGGCCAGCGCTGCAACAGAGGGCAATGCCTCAGTAGCCGTGTCTTCCGTGGTGGAGGGCTTAGGGTACTTGGGGTTGCACGGTTTCGGGATTACGGGTTTAGGGTTTAGGGACTAGGGGCAGGGCTTAGGGGTTTATGGTTTTTTGTTTTTTAAAGGTGCATCGGGCTTTTGACGTCTCGCCAGCCCACCCTTTCGGGCGTACACTCCTCAAAAACTCCTTCTTTCATTACTCACCCTCAAACTCAACCATCTCCCATCCCAGCATTCGTTTATGGGTCTAGGGCTTTTGGTTCAGGGCTTCAGGTTTCAGGCGTGGTTTGGGGATGTGGGGTCTCGGGATGGATGAGGCTCCGGGCGGATCGCGGGACTTCAGCTTGCTTGGGGCAAACCCGGGTGACGGCTTTCGGTTTAGGGTTTAGGGTTTAGGGTTTCGAGTGAGCTGCGAGCAGTTTACCAACTTCCAAGAATCAGGCGCACATTGTGGCATCTTCTTCAAGAAGCCGTGTCTGAACCTAAACCCTAAACCCTAAACTAACAGGCCAAGGAGCTTTTCCATGCAGCAGCGGCAGCCCCCCCCATCGACCAAGAACTCCTTCCACTAGGTTCAAGGTCTACCAGAGGCGTCTTTGAGTCTGAGTACCCTAGCCCAATAGCCCAAAGAGGGTTAACCTTCTTAATTATGGTAGGGTTAGAGAAACCGTAAAAGGTTAGAGGTTACCTACTACTCAGCTACTAAGGGGGTCTTTGGGCCATGCGCGGACCTGCACTGAAGAGCCCCAAACGGTGGCAACACCAACATTCACAAGGCTACAGCACTGTTGATCAAAGATTGAGAATATATGATGATGCAAACTGTTGATGGCAAGCCCAAGCGAACGTACCGAAGTACGAAACGGGGTAAACCGTTGGCAAAGCACCTCTAACGACAGTAAGATCGGGGTCACCACAACTTTTGGAGCATTGACTACGTTGATGCGATACTGATGCTGCTATAATAGCTGGACATGTTGATGTTATGAATGCCAACAAACGTAAAGGCCACCGTAGCAGTCGGTAGAATAATAAGAGCTCATAAGAATAAAGAACGCATGAAACCTAAACCGCCTTTCATATACCGTCAAGACAACATATGGAAGTTTCCGATAATAGGGGACCCTGATATAGTACCCTAAATAGCAGGATCCCTACTATAAGGACCCCAAAATAAGGTACCCCTAATTTTCGGAAACCTGTAGGCTGCTTTGCCTGGGAACACCGCAGACACTTGGTCGAATACAGGAGCCTGGATACTTCGAAAAGGTTGATTACGTTTTTGGGGTAGATTGCAGTACATGTGTATAGGGACTATAAGGCGACCTCTATATGAAGGGTGCTCTTAGGGCTCAGGGTCCTAAACTGCCTTTTCCCGCAAAGCCCTAAATCCTAAGGGTTTTCAGGGGGGGGTTTAGGGTTTGGGGTTTGTTCAGGGCGACCCGGACACCCTGAGCCCCGGCAAGGAGAAGTCCTGTGTGGAGAGTCTAAGCTTCCATGTGTGCCTCCTCCAGTGTGTGTTTACCTTGCGTGGTCAAGGTTTAGGATTTAACCCTGAAAACCCTACCTTTTTAAGGACTCATTTAAGGAAATCATAATAAGGAACCCTAAAAAGGTAGGATATTTGGGGTTACGGTAGGGTTCAGGGTTCAGGGTTGAGAGCTCAGTTTAGGGTTTAAACTGGTTAAGGTTAGGGTTTAAAGTTTAGGGGTTAAGGTTTCGGGTTCGGGGTTCAAAAGCTCAGTTTAGGATAAGGTTTAGGGTGTAAAGTTGAGGGTTTAAGGTTTCGGGTTTAGAGCTCAATTTAAGGTTTAAACCTGAAGCATCGATTATCGGAGTAGTTTTCCGGTTGAGGAGGGAATTTCAAGCAGCCTAATCGTGATATACGAGTCATAAGCAGTCCTCGCCACAGCAATCATGTACTGAGAAGCCGACGTAGAACGACCCGAAGTTCATGCTCACACCCTCAGCCCTGTAGTCTCATGTCGTATCCTACCTTAAAACCCTAAGCCCTGAAGCCCTAAACTCTAAAAACCCTATAACCTCAAAGCCCAAGGAGCCTCTACGACCCGCAACCTAAACCCTAAACCCTAAACTACCTGGGCTTTGGGATCCCAGGTGCGGCTCTCCAAGGACCCGGGTGATGACTCGAACTTAGGGGCTGAGTACCCTAGCCCAAAAGCAGAAAAGGTTAGGGTTTAGGGTTTAGCCGTTAACCTTTTCAATTATGGTAGGGTTATATAAAGCCAAGGTTTAAAGGTTACCTACTCAGCTACTTGTACTAAGCGAAAACCGACGGCTAGCTGCCATGATGCACGGAGCGAGTCCTCGCCCGCAGCTGCAAACGACACCAAAGCTTAGCAGCTGCGTGACATCAGCGGTTTTGCTTTGCGGCTCTTCGGATTCGGATTGAAGACAAAACCCTAAACCCTAAACCCTAACACCCGCTATCCTCGAGCCCTTTTAAAACCCAGTAAGAACGCAAGCGGAAAGCTGAAGCCCATGAGGGTTCCTTTAGGGGCTCCTTTAGGGGTTCCTTTCAAAACTTCCTTGAATTCTCAAACTCCTGCTGACAATGCTCTTACAGGCTGTTAGGTCTTGTAGGGTTGGACCTGAAACGGGTGGATTCTCAAGATTACGGCTGCTTTTATGTAACCAACCCACTGCTCAGGGAATATGAAGGGTCCCACACCGTTCTACCCTAAAACCTATAACCCTAAACCGGTTGAGAGTTTAGGGTTCAGAGTTTAGGGCTAAGTAACCCCCCTCAACCCTAAACCCGAAACTCCCTAAACCCTAAACCCCAAGCCCCTGAACCCTAAACCCGAAACTCCCACATCGAAGAGTTGAACTCCCAACCCTCTGCCGGGAAACAGCGCTGAAGATCGGGGAAGAAAGTTTGGCCTGGCAAGGTGAATTTAAAACAAGACAAGACCTGACACTGCTCTTGCTGGCTTGCCTGCTGCTACTAATCTTCTACTCAGGTTAGCGTTTGGTCTACAAATCCTCTACAGGACTACATCGTCAGGGTCTCTGTAAAAGCTTTACAAGTCGGTACGTTCACCATATTAGTCGTGATGTAAATTCTGCTCCAACTGGCGCATACTGATGGTCTTCTTGTGATTACTGTTGCTATCACTCGATAGCACTACGACCCAAACCCTAAACCCTAAACGGGCCTTGAAACTGAGCCCTGAGAAGCGAAGCCGTAAGCCCAACTCAAGCCTTAGCTTACCTCTACTTGTCACTGTCGGTCCAAAGGGATTAGGGTTTAGGGTTTTGGGATTTAGGGTTTAGGGCTTACACAGTTAATTACGGGATACATTCGGCTCTCTGAATTCAGGGTTTAAGGTTTAAGATTCAGGGTGTAAGGATTCTAAAGAGGCTTGAAATTCTCATCTGCGCTTTTGAGACGTTCTTCTGTCGCTGAGACACTATATTATACTATACTAAAAAAATAACTATAAGAAGGAACCCCCCCCAAAAACAGTATAGGTAATTGTTAAAGGCCCCTTTACTATCGCTCCGAGCATGGATGCCAAGCTGTGCTCAGCCCTGAAGCCTTCCGATCTAGGCCCAAACTCAGGAAACAAACTAACTCTCTGACTAGGATGCCCAATAACATAGGAATAAACAGGGCTCCCTTTTTGTTATTGTGCAATTTCATAAGGAACCTAGGACTACAAAAAGGGAAAAAGGGCCCGCTGGGAAGCTTAGCTGATCTATCCAACCCTATCACCTAACCCTACCATAGAAATTTACAGCCCTAAGCCGGTACTAAACAAACAACGAAGCCTAAACCCCGAAACCCTCAAGGTGCCTTTAAGGCGTCCAGGACGGTTCCCTCAGTCTGCTTCACCTGGCTAAGAGCAGCTTTGTGCAGAGGGTTTAGGGGTTTCGGGCGTCTGAGGTTTAGGGTTGAGGGTTTAGGGTTCAGGGCGTTTGGGGTTTAGGCGTATGGGCGTTTAGGCTTGAGGTGGTTGGGGATCGCGGGAAACCTTCAACCCTGGTCTCTCACCCTCTAAGCCCTATACTTATACCCTTGAAGCCTCGTCGCTCAAGCTACGGTTTTTTGGTAGGGTCCCGAAATTTCGAGACTATAGTATCAAATAGGTTGTTGTTTAACAAGAGATTATGGCAGCTTAGGGAGGGTTCCCCGCTATCCCCTCATACACTACTAAGGGCCCCCTTTCCCTTACTGTTATTGCATAGGACCCCTCCCCTCTCTCCCCACCAAAAGAAAGTGGTAAAATGGCAATGCCGGAGGACCCTAAACCTTGAACGTTAATGCCCTAAAGAGCCTTAGGTTGAGGGATTCTAAGATTCGGGATCTCGGGGATCATTGTGCTGTTGATGCTATGGTTCTGGGATTTTTGGGTTTTTTGAGGGGCTGGGGAGACTGTGGTTTAGGGATGTTGAGGGGCTGGGTGCATGCTTCTCTGTTTCTTTAGGCATGGGTTTAGGACTTAGCCAAAACCCTAGACCCCTAAAGGATCCCTGAAAGGACCACAAAAAAGGAACCCTTGAAGGATCCCTAAAAGGATCCCTACCTCAGAGGATCTCTAAAAGGATCCCTAAAAGGGACCCTTAAAGGATGCCTGAAAGGATCCCTAAAGGGACTTGAGGTTCTGGAACTTTGGGTGCGGTGGGGTCTCGACGTCTCGGCACAGGAAGCGCCAGGGCTTTTTGGTCTCAGGCAGTATCAGGGTTTCTGGTTTAGTGGTTTAGGGTTTAAGGGCCCTCGAGCCCAACGACCTTTCGACTGCTGCTTTAGGATTCTGAGCGTGCCTGCCATGCAAACCCCGGCCAACTTCAATGCCAACGCAGCTACTCACAAAACACGACGCACCCTACGCTTGTCCTAAATCCCTAAACCTAAATCCTAAAGAACCTACGTGCTAAGGACCTCTAAGAAGGAGCCCTAAAAAGAGAAGGTTTTTATAGGGTCCAGGTAACTCCTAGAATGCTGTGCAAGCATGTCAGCGTTGCAGCACATAAGGGTAGAGTTCAAACTTCCTGGCTGCACCTGACAGAGGGTGGCGGGCCCCACAGGCGGACGGAGAGTTGAGATATTCTTGGGGCAGGGTTTCAAGGTGTACCTTAACCCCAAGTATACCCTACCCTTTTCAGGAATTGTATAAGGAAATCATAATGGGGAACCTTAAATAGACAGGTTTTCTAGGCTTTCTAATGAGGCCTTAATATAATATATAGGGTTGAGTAGGCTTTTATCGACGGCCTTTGGATGCCTTTGGCCTCTAATCGGGCTGAAACAGTAAGGCTTTCTCAAAAAGACTAGGCTCCTGGGTATAGTATAGTAGAAGTAGTAGAATCACACTAGGGAACCGCAAGGACTAGGTTTGCGATTTGTTTATGTTTCTAGTTTTGCTTGGGTTGGTGTTTCGGGCTACAGGTCTGGGAATTTGGGCTTGAAGTTGAGGGTCACGCTCGCGGGGTTTGCTGAAGGCTAGGGCTTAGGGTTTGGGCCGGCTGCAAGCATCAAGAAGCCTCTAGTTCTACCCGAAAGCCCTAAACCGTGCAAAGTCTGGTAACAAAGCGCTTCATAGGGGTTTTAATGCCGTTGAGTGCGAAACTCCTGGATCTATGCGGCAAGGCAAAGCGAATACAAAGGAAGCAACCCGTCGGCTTTCGGGACTTTGGGTTTTGGGGTCTTTAGGGTTTTAAGGTATATAGGGTTTTGTTTTCGTCCTGGAGTGTAGGGATTGGGGGTTTTGGGAATTTGGAAGCACGTTGGCAGTGACATAGGGCTCTGCCACCAAGAATCCTTAAGGAAGGTTTGGGCATAAGGCGCCACTCGAAAACGCCTTATCCATCGATCTGCGTCGTCCTCTGCGGTGCGCGGGCAACTTTATCGCCACTCCACTGTGATCATAGAATAAATTTTGTCGACTACCAAGGCGCTGTTGATTCGGTCCAGTGCCTGGTGCTGTTGCGACTCCAGGATCTTACAGACCACCTCAGGCTCCCCATGAGCGAGCACATGCCGCCCGTTTTTGCATCAATGCTCGCAAACTTACTGCTTCGCGGTGCCTCCTTGTGCTCAAGGTCGTCTCCAAGCACACGAACGCGGTGTCGGGTGATGGCCAGCTCTTCAGCGATGGCCAAGACAAGTCCGTCCAGCAGAACGCTGTCCAGGACCTGTGTGCACCTCCACCCACTTCCGACTCCTCGCTCCCACTTGATCGTCCCTTCGTAATCGTCAACTGCCGCTACAGACTGAGAAGTGAGCCAGCGATGGACACCCTCGAAGCGGCTGCTTGGTCTGCTCTGACAGTAAGTCGAAAGTTAATTTGGACCACATCATCCCGAGCAATGTTGGGCTGAATTTTGATCTCGCCCTTGTGGTTCACGCCCGTGAAGTAGATCACAAAGTTGGTGCACGCCTTGGTCTCTTGCACAGTTGTCCGTGCAGCCTCCGGATTGACGCCGTCATCTCCCACCACCTTCAACAACATGAAAGATCTATACCCTAAGCCCTAAACTTAACCTACGAAGCCTTCGGAGCAATAAACTTTTAAACTCTGGATCAACTCCCTAAGCCCTAAACTCCCNCCCCCCCCCCCCCCCAAGCTCTCCCCCCACCAAGCTCTCAGCTTCCAAAAGCTACACACCCGACCAGTAAGCCTTCAAGTCAAGTCATGGCCCAGGCTCGGGGGAACCTTTTGGGGGTTTAGGAGGGTGCATAAAGTTCAGGGTACAGGGGTAATTATGGGAGTTTCCGAAAATTAGGGTACCTTATTTGGGGTCCTTATAATACGGATCCTTCTATTTAGGGTACTATATCAGGGTCCCCTATTTTCGGAAACTCCCGTATAGGGTCGGGCCTCCCCCAATGGAGGATGGCAAGCTGTTTCACTGCCAGAACCTAAGCCCTAAATGCCAAACTCAAAGCCAGAGCGAAATCTCGATCCCACGACGCCCACCTGTTGAATCAGACCAAAAGCCGCAAGCGCGAAAGTCTTAAAAAGCCTTGGGAGCTAAACCACCAGAACCACTAAATCATCATCCGAAATCGAAAGTGTGTGCTTTGAGGAGGTGTCCACACTCATCTGCAGATAATTGCTGGGTTAGACGCTTATGGCTTGTGGTGGTACTGACTTCTGCAGTCATCTCTCAGCTCCTGATGGAAGCCCGAGAACTCCAAAGCTACAAACCCAGGGCCATACTTTAGGGGCCTCAGTAAGTACAACAGGGCTCCTTGGGTTATATCATACGATGTCTGATCTTTGTGCCCCCAAAATAGTATGGGTAATTATTTAGGCCCCTACATATTTGTCGTGATCAGCAGCAGTGCCATCATCTTCGTCAGCAGCACAAGCGGCATAGCAGCCATCCTTAATGTGGGCAATCATTGATGACAAATATGACGAACAACCGGCGGTCTCAGCCTATTCATCGCATCCCCGATAAACTCCAAACCCTAAACCTTGAAACCTCAACCCTGAAACCTGAATACTCAGCCCTAAACTAAACCCTGGACCCTATAATAAGCCTTAAACCCTCAGCCCCTAATCTGAAACATCGCGGCGCCGAAAGAGCCTCGGTTACCAGGCTTGACGACCTGCACCACTTGGGCTTTGGCTGTGGGACTTCAGGCTTTTGGGCTGTAGGGCTTTGGGGTAGGGCTTTAAGCTTTTGGGGTTTAGGGCTTTAGGGCGGGGCTTTGTCTTTTCCTTTTTTCGGTGTTTAGCGCTTTGTAGGAAAATTAGAGGCGTCGTGTATAGGGTTCCCGGCGTAAGTTTTGTGTGTTTGGGTTGAGGCTTTACTGCTTCGGTTCATTACGGCTTTTTGTTTAGGCTCTAGTGTTCAGGGCTTTGCAGCGCTGACATCGAAGTCGACCCACCCCGTAGGATACTTTTTGGGTACGCCTTCACATCCCCAACCCCCATAGCACAGCTTATAGAGTCTTACTGCGAAGGGTTTAGGGCCCAGCCCCTAGGATTCTCACAGCCAGTCGTTCATAGAGTCGCTGCGAATTACCGGCTTATGGGTAAACTCTTCAACTTTTTCTGCACCTCCATGACGTGCATGAAGGCGATGCCCAAGGCGAACGAGCCAATCAGCCGTACGTCCTCGTGGAAACTTCAACCGCCCCCACGACTCATGTTCAGGGTTTAGGACCTTATGACGGCTTAAGGTCCAAATGTCTTAAGGCTTTTAAACCAATGTGTGCATCTTATTGGATCTGCCCCAAACATGCATCACTCTTGTACCAGTCTAGGCTGCCCGAAGCGAGCCTTATCTAGAGCAGCACCATTGATACATCTATCGCATCCGAAACCCAATGCCGAACCCCAACTCCCATGCCTGCGCCCTGAACCGACAGAAATGCAACACATACGGCCGAGCCTCCATCTTCAAGCCTCGAATCCTTTGCGAAAAAATCTGTGCTGCCACAACTGTCTGGGTTTCTGTGGAAGACATAGAACACGAAGCTTGAAATCTCAAAATCCTAAAGTCTAAAGAACTCGACTCTGTGTGAAAGTCTGAGCACGTCAGAGCGCTACCTGCGCAACAGCCAAGCCTCGCTGCAACTGACGTTAGGGCTGAAAGCTTAGGTTCAAACGAAAGCAGCTCTGGAATAAATATGAACGAGTACAAGCCGTATGAGAGATACTAGAATACAGTATACCCCAGTGACCCCTGGCCCCTATAATCGAAGTACGCCCTCCCGAAAAAAATCTAAGTATTAAGGCCTCTCCTGGAAAAGGCCATCAGTACTACTTCCGGCAGGGGCAGCAGTCGACCTGGCACTGAAAGAAACATAAGGGGCCTTAGTTATTAGAGTACATAGCGGACATAGCGTTTAGATATATATATATATATAGGCTATAGGGGTCTAAACCCTAAACCCTAAACCCTGCTAGGCCTTGGGGTTGTGAGGTATATTCTGCAAAAGCACCCCAAAGTTTGAAATAGTATTGGTGATAATTTGGGCCGCTAAAATTCCCCCTAAACCCTAAACCGTTCCCCGCTTCAGGGTTCACGGTTTTGGGCTTCTAGAGTTTGGGGTTCCTTCTTAGGGTTTAGGGTTAGTATCAGGGCCCTCGATTTTGGGGGTGTTTTGGGTCTCCTGTAGCATCTGGTCAGCAATTTTAGGCTTTAGGGTTTCAGAGTTCCTCCAGTCAGCATTCTAGGTCTTGAGAGCTGTGGGGTTCCCGTTTTTCAAGACCAAGAGAAAGGAACCCAGCAGCTTTCAAGGTTTTGTGAGTTGGGGCCAAGCGTCTGAACGTTGCCAGAGACACAGGGTGATTAAAACCAAGTCAAAGGCTGCCATTCCCCATCCTAACAGAGGGGCCAGAATAATTGGAATAGGGTTCTAAGTGATTTTGGGGGGTGTATCACACTCTCTCAGCTGAAAGCTCTAAACCTATATGTAAAACCTACCTGTGTAGGCTGTGTAGGGCTCCCCACCATGATTCCTTTTGTATGTCCTTAAGGGTCCAGGTCGACCCTGAAGCTGCCCCAGAATCAAACGAGAAAAGATGGAGTTCACTAATTATGGGTTTCAGTTGTTGTTTGTTCAGGGTTTAGGGTTTAAGCTTGGCTTTAGTAGGGGTTTGGAGTTGAGGGTGTGCGGTCTAGGATTTAAATCAGGGGTCTGTTTCGGGTCTACCTTAGGCTCGCCTAAACCCCAAACCCTGAACCCCAAATAGGACCAGCAAGTTAGGATCTCCCCTCCAAGAGGAGCTGATGTCTGTGTTATTTTTTTGAGGCTGGCCACAAGCAACTCATACTGCAGACCTGTACACCCTAAACCCTAGACCCTAATTAATCCCTAAACCTCAATCCCTGAACCCTCGGCCTTAAACCCTTCCTCTTGGCTTGGAAGACCCAACAGCACCCGCAAGTAAGGACCCCAACTCGTAACGAGCCCTATGCGTGCAGTTTACGGTATATTCCATACCCAAGGAGCCTACTGAATCGAATAAACACCCCAGGAAGCCCATACATACCGTGAAACGTTGTAAGGTATGGTACATTGCATAGCAAGCTCACTTCAGCAACGGAGCCAGGATAACGCTTCCGGGCAACCCGCGTCTTGGGAATCATCCCTCGCTGTCCTTCTGGGGCTAGGGGGTTTAGGGCTAAGGCTTTCGGATTAGGGTTAGCTTGGGAGTCTAAAGGTTCGATCAGGGTTTAGCGCTCAGGTGTTCTTCATGTCCATGGCTTAGGCCATACAGGGTCTCATGCTTTTTCCAGCGACCCCGAATCTTCGAGAATAGTAGGTTATGACTCCCTGACTATAGGCGGCAGAAGGCTCAAAATCATGTGGCTTCCTGCAGCCCGAGGTACAGCCCAAAGTCCTTAAAACATAATTCATCATTTGAGCTCCACAAGACCTACGGCTCTTTCTCTTGGCCGTTTTGGGGCCCAGGATAGACTTTAGGGTTCGATTCGAACATAATGAAATTCGTTCCGGCTGGGGTTCATAAATGGGTTCTGAAGAGGGCCTGCAAGCATTTCCGCAGGGGGTTCGGGTTGTAGAGTTTGGGATTTATCTGTGGATGCAATCACCCATTGTTAAGGTTCTATACTATACCCTGGACTTAGGGTGTCAGCAGCTCCTCTTGGAGCCTTCATCATCGGAATAGGGGCTTGGGGGTATCTTGCAGTATAATTCTATGCAGGAACACTCAGGAAGAGTATCGGTACTTAGTCAGCCAAATTACCTCGAAACCCCCCAGCTCTGGGTCATAACCTCCCTCACTGTTTTGCAGGATTCGATCCTCAGAGAAGCTCCGAGACTTTGAATTTCGCAGTTTTGGTCGGGACGAAGGTTAAATAAGATGGAGGATCCTTAAAGGGCTCCTTAAGGGGCTCCTTAAAGGGATCTATATAGGGTTCCTTAAAGGGCTCCTTAAAGGGATCTATAGGGAATACTCCAACTAATCCCTGAAAGCCTGAACTCCGAATTCAGCCCTATAAAGCCTGAACCTTCAGCCCTCAGCCCTCAAGCCAGCCCTCAGCCCTTTAAGCGGGAGAGCGGAGTGGGGTTCAGGGCTCTTGGGTGTCCTTCTGCAAAAGTCGCCAGAGTCTTGGCTGACGAATGCCGATAGCTTCTCTTCCTTGAGCGCCGTTTCCGTTCCTGCAGTTCGAAAACGGTATAGGGTTTAGGGTTTAGGCTCTGATCCGGGGCGCTGAGCTAGGGCTCAGGTAAGCAGTACGCACTATCACCCCCGTAAGCCCGAACCTCAAAGAACTTAAGCTCTGCTTGAAGGTTCTCCTGGACCCCCAACTACCTTTACTCTAGAAGTGAACCTGGAACATGTAAAATGAGTGCTGGCGAGGGGTGCTGATGATGGTTGATATAGACTGGCATCTGCTATGCAAGAGTACCTATCTAGTTCTCAATGCCCTTATATTCAGCTCTACAATCAGAGCTTGGGATATAATATACGCAAAGCTTTGTTTCGGATTCGTATCGCTGCAACCATGAATTTTGCAACGAAGCAGTGGTTCCTTTGGTTCCTCCACACTTAAACCCATCGGGCTCTGACCTCTATAAGTCGAATTGAGGCCCCTAAAGCGTAAACCCCTGAACACGAAGTCCAACACCCACACACCGCTAAGCCCTGATGATGTGCACTCCTTGGTGTGGTGGCCGCAATATTTTGCCTTGCCCGCGGCACCCTACCAGTGTGCTCTCGGTAGTAATCTTGCAAAAACCTGCGACCCGAAGTAAACTTGCCATTATTGGGGGGATGCCAAAACAAATCCCGGAAACTAGCATGGCCGAAGCAACTTGACAACATCAGAGGATCCCCCCACCAATCAGTGTACAAGATGCACGCGAAACCTTAACCCCGAAACTCGGAAATCCTAAACCCTAAACCAGCATCCCAGATCACTGGGAGGCGGTCGCAAGGAGGAGACAACATGGAGCTGGCCTTCGTCTGGTATTTGCGGGTTCTGTAGTTTAAGATTTAGGGTTTACCCTAAGGCTCCATAGTAGTTCCTTTTTGGGGTTCATATTTGGAATCCTAAAAGGTACTCCCAAAAAGGAACTACTATGGAGCCTCTGGGTACTACGGTTTAGAGTGTAGGGCTTGAAGGTAGAAGGTTTCGGGCTTGGAGGCTAAGAATCCTTATGATAAGCGCGATGTACTCTTTCGGAGTCCAGAAACAGGACCAAGACTTAAGTTAAAGCCACCCCACCACTCACTTCGTATCAGCCGTTGCTTCGTGCTTCAGGACTGTGGATTTAGGCATGTAAGCCCTAACCACCCAAACCCTGTTGGGTTTAGAGCTCGAGCCTGAACCCTACATTTTGGGGTTTAAACCCTTTAGGTTTAGAGTTCAAGCGCTGTCGTTTCCAGAGTTACCTCCTGTGAGCTTTCAAAACCCTGCGGCGCACCGAGCAAATGAAGTAGGATTCAGAGGTTGAAGGGTTTAGAACTTAGGGTTTCTAAGGGTTTTCGGTGCAGGGGGTTTGGGTTGAGGGTTTATGATACCGCTTGGCAGGTGTAAATAGGGCTCCGTAGGAATACTGGTGAGTGTATACTTCGGGTTTTATGGGGAAACTGCTTGGGGCATTGATCCACCGCGGCGTGTCTTAATCAGGAAATTTTGGCAATCCTATTTATGGAGACGGCGATCCATCTATCTATCTGTCTACCTCTGCATATACACATGTACCCTGCACTCCTTGGAGGCCCCAGTTACATCACTTCTATAAGAACTCCCCCAAACCGTTACAGTAGAAGCCCAAAAGTTGGAAACCCAATAGCTTCAATCCTTAAGAGTAATGTATAGGGAATCCCAGCACAATTTGGCCTTAATCCGGTTTCCAACTTTATGGGGTTTACTGTAAATAACCGAAAACGGCCCTGAACTCGAAAACGAAGAACAGATGCTGAGGTCGCAGCTGAATATGAAGCAGATCACAAAGTGCACTAGAATCGTAGAGCGTAGGCCAGCCATCTGTCGCGCAGGAGGCTCTGGATTCCAAGACGAGGCTTCTTGACCACGAAAATACTTAAGGAAGTAATCAAATCCTACAACCTATTCCCAAACCTCCTGCTTTTAAGGCCTTAGCGCCTTTGAGGGTGTTTGGCCTCCAAGGGTTTCAGGCTTGAGTATTTGTGGATTTGCAGCTTTGGGTTCGTGGCCGTGGTCGGAGGTTTCAGAATCGAATCCAACACGGGTTGCTTTGGCTCTAGACCCTGAATCCTAGAAAAGCGACGGATTTGCGATTTAGGTTTACAGGGTTTAGGGTTGGGAATACCTAAACCCTAAACGCCCCAAATCCGAAAACCCTGCACCCATCATCAAACACACCAAAAGCCTGTAAAGCCGAAAACAAAAAAGCAATCCCACTTGGACGCTCTCATTCCTGATCCCTAATAGCCAGTCCCTGCAAAGCCCTGGAGCATTCATGCAACAAGTCTCTGAGCTCAGGGTCTTTTGGTTGAGAGTTTAGAGTCAAAAGTTTTGTGAGACCACCGAGTTTGGCAAAGCACAACGCCACGGATCCATGATGCAAGGCCCTTGTCACAGGCAGAGAAGGGTTGACAAGCTGGAGACCTGAATATCCGGCTTCGCTAGCCATGGCAGCATTCCAGCTTGCAGCTTGCACACCAGGAGATGGTGATGCAAATGCCCGATTGATGAGCGTCTGATTTGCAGTGCAGTGACAATAACCGTCTCCAACGCCGTACTCGGCTGGAAAAGGCGAGCAATCACTGTGACATTCCCGGGCAGAAAACCTCCGTCACGAGAATCACTGTCAGGACGGCCATTCTTCACAGGAGCAAATATGTCCAGGGCTGCTTTCGTGGAGCCTTCGAACATCCTCGCCCATTCGCCGTGGGATGTGCTGTACCAGCACAGGCAAGCACCCCAAATTATCAAAAGCACCCTAGTAGAACACCCTAGTAGAACACTTCAAACCAACACACAGTGAGCCTACCTTCTTTACAACTTACGCAAGGAACCCGCAATGAGCCCGAAAAATGTACATTTCTTGAGGGCTCGAACACGGTTTTGGTGCTGCCCTAAACTCCAAGCACTAAAACTAAAGCACGAAGTCGCAAACCTCTAAACCCCGAACCCCAAAACCCTTTAACAATGAAAAGGCGGTAGTACATATAATGGCCCACAAATAAGAATGAATCCTTACAGGAACCGTACTTGTAACACTCACCCCTAAACCCCAAAACCCTCTACCGCTAAACCCTCTGTCCTCATAGTAGCCCTTTTTGCAGATCTCAGAGAGGAACCCGTTGGAACCCGTATAGATCCCTTAAAGGAGCCCTTAAAGGAACCCCTATAGATCCCTTGCCTTAAAAGGAACCCTAAACCGAGCCCCCAAGGGAGGCGCCTGGCACTGGCACGGAGAGGGCCCGGGATTTTTCGGGACCTAGGCCGACGCCTGGGCGAATCTGAGCGGACTCGTTTCATAAACACCACCTTGAATTCCTCAAGGGTTGGAGTTTACAGTTTTAGGCTTTTTGACTTAGGGCTTAGGAGCTGTATTTTTCCGAACAAAAGCCTTCTGTACTCATGAGAGAAGTGTTGTGTAAGGGTTAGTATTTATAGGGCATTATGGGCCTTTAGAGCTTAGTGTATAGGCTTCATGATTTTAGTTAGACTCGAGTTTGGGGGGTATATACACAACCCGACGAAAGAATACTAGTAGTTATTTGCGTCTTCGAGATTAAACCCTAAACCTGAAACCCTAAGCGCTTTGAAGGGGAATGGAGTGTGGGGTTGGGTGTAGTTGCTTTTTTTTGTCGTGTTGTGTTGCTGTAGTTTTCGTCAATAGGTGTTTTGCTTTATCTTGAGAATGCTTAGATTTCAATGACTCTGTGTTAATGCTGCATTTGGTGTCCCGGCTAACTCAGCTAAAACTCCACTTACCATGCCAACAGGTGTTGCGTTTTTTTGGGAGGGGCGGGGGCATGACCATGACTTCCGTCGGTCAGGGACCGTCAATCATCGAGGTTTACCAAATACAGTTTTGAGTTTGCCTAACTAGGGCCCCCAAAAAAGCACAGAAGCAAAACTAAGGATAGGGATATCCCATATACATCCCCTTATAATGAAGCCCAATACGGTAAGGATATCCCTATAAAATGCTTATGCATCTGTCCTTTTTTGGGTCCCAAAAACCCAACCCTCTGAGACTCCCGCGGCAGCCTAAACTCCTAAACCCTAAACCCCTACACCCTGAACCCTATAGTAGTAGCCATAAAGTTGGAACATTATAGTCCTCATGCCCTTAAGGTAAAGTATAAGGGATCCCAGCAACAATCCTCCTAAAGCCATGTTCCAACTTTCTGGCTTCTACTGTAAAACCCCCCGCAGTCTGAGACTCCCGCGGCAGAGGAGGTTTGCCTGCCTGCACCGACCAAAATTGAGAACTTGGTGCTGCGGGCGAAGCAGTCAAGAGATCGTGCTTGGAGATGCGACGGGCTGGGTTTAGGGTTTGGGGTTTAGGGGTTTAGGGTTTAGGGGTTTAGGGGTTTAGGGTCTAGCTTTTTGAGGTATGGTTTAGGGGTACCCCACCTTTGTACTAGTGTTGACATTCAGATGGTCAGGACCATGAAACGAATGCCGAATTTAGAACTTGCAAGTTTGCAGCTTACCGGCAGAGCCAGCCCAGCAGGCCCCCTTGCTCGACACATTAAGAGCGACAAGTCTTAAGGACCAAAAGACTTGGTGAGAGATAGCTTGGTATAGTTTGGTATACCCTGTACCCCAGAACCTTGTAGCTTAATTAGGGCTTTAACGCTTAGGCTTTTAGGGCCAGTTTTAGGGTGGAAAGTTAAAGCGTAAGTGGGAAGCTTTGGTTTGAAGAACCATGGGGGATCTCCAAAAGCTTAACCCCAGAACACCAGCCAATGCGCTGACAGGAGTTTCAGGCCTTTGTTGACAGGGCCCCAGAAGCCGAGTAGCTCATTCAGTTCCTCTTAACGCCGAAGGAGGGAATCCCATGTCCTTCCGTGGTCCACCCAGCATGTTCTCCATAAGAAATCAAGCTCTAAGTTATAGCATAATCAAGCTCTAATCCCACCCTTAAAACCCCTTCCAACCGCAACGGCCTCAACTCAGCACTGTAGAAAAACTGGAGGTCCATTTGGGAAGGCCCGGGTTTCCATGATTACAGAAAACCCCCAAAGGCAGGTAAAATGATGGCCCAAAACCTATAAAAAGCCATTATTCTACATACTTTTGGGGTCCAGGTACAAGCTAGGGATTGGTTTGAACACTTAGGTTTTCTGCGCGTCAGTTAAGCTCTCTTAAACCGGAAACCACAAACCTAAGCCCTAAAGTAGGGTTTCGGGAATGGCAGGCCCTATCCTGTTTGCGGGGGTGTCAAGACTTGTTTAACATAGAGAATAGAACACCATTGCCACCACGTTCCCCGCTAGTCCGCGTAGAATAGTCATCTAATATGCCCCCGGACCCCCTTGACAACCCTTGTAACACACAACTGCATGATCTTGGGGTGCTGGTGGGCGTGTGTGTGTGTGTGTCGTGAAGACCCAGGTTTTAGGTTCAGGGTTTGGGTCTAAAACGAATTCCACCCTCTACCTTTAGAAACTATTATACTAGGAGTCCGAATTGTGACTCCTACACTTTAAAGACACAAAACTAGGAGTCCGAATACTAAAAAAGAGAAGCCTAAACCTTTAAAGACACAAAACTAGGAGTCCTAATACTAAAAGGAGAAGCCTAAACCTTTAAAGACACAAAACTAGGAGTCCCAACACTAAAAAAGAGAAGCCTAAACCCCAAACCCTAAGGCCAAACCCCAAAACCCAAAACCCTAAAGTCCAAGAGCTCCCTAACCCGCTTCGGGTTTGGGGGGGGCTTAATCAGGGGTTTAACTTTGCTCCCGAAGGATTCCTGGGTTCAGGGGCCTGGGGGTTTGGGGATTTAGGGTTTAGGGTTTAGCGATTTAGGGATTTGGGGGGCGAATCTGGGAATTTTGGTTTGGGGGTTGAAGTTGAAGGTTTGGGGAAATCTTCCTCACATTCACAAACTTAAACCCTACAAATCCTCCACTTTGAGTTCCCTAATCCCTTAAACCCTTAAACCCTAAACCCCTAAACCCTGCAAATCCTAAACTTGGAGATCTTCAACTTTTTTCTCGCTGTCAGCTGGTCTTCATGAGCGAGGTGACGCTCGCCATGGCAAGGAGGACCAGGACCGCGCAGGTCCAGATCTGACCTTAATAAGGGTTTAGGGTTTGGGGTTTAGGGTGTAGGGTTTAAGGTTTAAGGTCTAGGGTTTCGGGTTTAGGGTTCCGGTACTATACTAGGTTCCTGAGTGGAATATACCTTTAGCCATGATGAGATCCTTAATACCTTAACCTACCAAACGCTACTTGTTTGTAGGTTCTTATAAACCCTAATACGGAATTTATAGGGTCCCTAGAAGAAAGTAGGTTTTGGTAGGTTAAGGTATGATTGAGGCACATTCCTTGATTAAGGGGTTTTGGAATCTCCGGCTTAGGGGTTACTTTTAAGGGCTACTGGAGGGGGTTCCTTTACGGATTCCTCTACGGTTTACTCTGCCGCCGGTACAAAGAAGGGTTGCTGTAAGGGCTCCTTCAAGGGTTACTACAGTTACTACATGTTGCCATAAGGGGTTACTAGAAGGGTTCCTATACGGGTTCCTTTAAGGGGCTTGGGGTATAGGAGTTTAGGGTGTGGGTTGAGGGTTGAGGGTTGAAGGGAACGTTTAGAGCTCAGGGTTTAGGGTGGAGGGTTTAAGCTTTTAAGCTTTAGGGTGAAGGTTTTTTTGTAAGGGACCGAGGTGGAGATGAAGCTTCTACAAGGGTTCGTTGAGAGCTATCGTGGTTCTTGCTCTCGACCGTTATGTCGGGGCTTCGGATGTCGGGGTTAGCGTGTGGTAGGGTGTATAGCATGCTCGCAGGTTTCGCTTCGAGGTTCTGACGCCGATGTTCTGGGTGCGGGTTTTGGGCGGAGGCAGCGTCAATGTGCGAAATATACATATGGTCGAATGAGTACGGTGATTTATAGTTCAAGAGTTTACATGTACGGTAATAGGTAATAGAGCTTAGGATGTTGGGGGTGGAGGCGGGGGTCGGGAAATCCCTACCCTACGCTTGGGGCCTGAGGGCTTAGAATTTGAAGATAGCGGCACAAGGTGAATCATGCGAGTAGTCATAGCAGCGGCAGCTGCGACGTCGTTGCTGATGATTGCTGCGACGTCGTTGCTGGTGATGATGATGGTGCTGGTGCTGGTGCTGCTGGTGCTGGTGCTGGTGCTGGTGCTGATGACGATACCAATTATGGTAATATAAACGGTGGCGGTGCGGATGACAATTAACTATGACGATGGAGATGACCACGACGATGAAAATATATGTGTGTGTGTATTAAATGCATATCCCTGGCCCTGCTTGAAGGAACTAGAAACAAGCCCGTTGACAATGAGTCTGGAACCCCTCCATGGAGAACCACACGCTGTAAGGCCCTCCCCACCCGATTAACCAATACCCTAAACACTGAATTAAACCCTCCTTCCTCCCTCAAGCCGACCCTAAACTGAGATCGGGACAGTAGCAGAAGTTGCTGTAGCGGCATCCGCAAAACTTGGTGGCATATTGGGTCCCAGGGTGGCCGTTGGGGGCCTGTTTCGCAGGGACTACAAAGGTTTTGTTGTGATTCCACAAGGTTCGGTTCGGTTCCTTTCACCGCTGTATGCTTGTAGTCGCTCCGACAGGATCAGACTACAAAGTACGTCCTTTATGCCCTGAATGCCGAAGTGTGTGCCCTGCCAGCTTTGTCACAACCCTCAAGGCGGGCCCAAAACTTGACCCCCTCCTGTTTCTACAAGTCCTACCGTACGGGCTATTTTCAGGGCTGCTTTAAGGGGTACCATTACATTTGCTATTGGGGATACGAGAGTGCAGACCGATGGCTAGCAAAGGCTCTTTCCTTAAGGGCTCTACCCTAAGGCTCCATAGTAGTTCCATTTTGGGGTTCATATTTGGAATCCTAAAAGGTACTCCCAAAAAGGAACTACTATGGAGCCTCTGGGTAGTCTAAGGATCCCTGCAATGAGGTATTCTTAATCATCAGGAGTCTACAGTCGCCTGGAACCATTTTCCCTAAGAGATGAATCCGATAGCCTACCTCTAGGCCCTTTGGGGTTTAGGGTGGAGGGTCATGCTCTTGAACCTGAACCCATAATTCGTGCGCACTCCGGATTTGGGTGCACGGTGCTGCGTCCGCCTTGAACTTCGTGGGATTTTGAGTTTGAGATGCGTTTGGGCTTGCTTCTGGCTAGTCTTGCTTTGGGCGCAAGAAGGCACCGAAAATGTACGATGAAGCTTTCGAGTCTTGCTTGATTCTAAAGACCATGCTGGAAGCCCGGTTGCAATTGAACGAGTCTCTAGAGCAGGCTTTTCCAGGCTTGGACAAAACGCCAACACGAAAATAAATAGCTGTGCAGCTAGGGATTACGGTGTTTCGATTGCTACCTGGCGCTATCCATTTCCTTTGCAGAGGAGTGCTTCTAACTAGTTTACATCATCATTGCTCAAAGGGTAGGCCTGAATAATGTTAGTATCAACTTAAATATTTGTATAAAATATTATATGAATATCATACTGTATACTATACCTACAAAGGAACCCGAGAGAATACTACCAGCAACCATTAACAAGGCTTCTACGTTCCAGGCACGACTGAGCTCTCTGCGCAATAGGCAAACCAAACGCTCCCAAGCCAAAGCGAGACGAGCACTGCCTGGCTTCAGGGATTAGTGTGACAGATCGAGGCTGTTTGTCAGTCCCTGGAAGCTATCGGGAACCCTAAACCCTAAACCCTGCCTTATATTTGCATCAGCACGATGTGGAAGCAAGCGGAAAGCTGTAGCTGCGCAAATGGGTCTGTACAGGTACTATAACAAGACATAATAATATTCTAATTTTTACTAAAACAAAAAGTCATGGTGTCAGTATGCCGTGTATGCCGTAATTCTGAACGCTTGGTTTTTGCTTTGCTTGGGGGTGGGGGGGGGGGACGAGTATTGAGAGCCTAACGCATCGCGCCGAACGCAATGTTCGTTTACTCCATGTCAAATAGATCGATCCGGAAGTTTTAAAGGACATTTTGCCGAAACCTACAGGGTTTAGGGTTAAGGGGTCTTGGGTTTAGGGTAAGCCCGAAACGTTACTGAAGTTAGTTATGCTGCTGATCACAGGTATTCTGATTTTCATTACCGCGACTGTGACGTTTACTATTCTTCTCCGGGGCTCTAGGCTGCTTGCTGTGTCGGGGGTTTGGGGGTTTAAATCCCAGAGTGCCCCGTAACCCTAAACCCTGGGTTTAGGGTTTTGGGACTTAAGGGTTTACGGTTTACTGTTTAGGGCTTAGATATTTTAACGGATTCCCGGCACGGCAATCTGCATTGAACTCTTAAACCTCTCATGCTTGGGCGATATGTTTCCCCGCTAATCAACTAGTTAGTTCCCACATAAGGGACGCATAAATCCGAAAATCCGAACCCTTTAAAGGACCCATGAACACCGAGCACCCCCCACAACAGGTCTCCGCACCCACTCGAAACAGCCCGCTTCCATGGATAGCCGGTAGTCCAAGGTGATGACCTTGACTTGTTTGAGTCAGGGAATTTAGCACCTACGTCAAAGGTAGACAGCTCCACCCCCACTAAGTCCCCTGATGCTCTAAGTAGGGTTTACGGTTTGGTGTTTGTGGCTTAGGGTTTGTCATGGGGAAGTGTGCGGGCGCAAGTATCTCTCACCAATGAAGCTCACCGAATGCATCGTACTACATACAATGTTTTGCGAAGAAAGTCGTTTAATTAATTTGTCATCACCTGTTTCTCCGGCTTCTGTAAACCCACACACCCCAGGTACGTACTATCGTCAAACGGCCCCCTTTTGTAGCGTAGAGGTTTAAGAGTTTAGAGGTTCAGGGTTTAAGTTATCAAAGTCCCTTGACAAGCTTAGTTTAACTCTCCTGGACAGGCTTCAGGTCCTTCAGATAGGAGACGCTCTGTCGCCACGGATTCATAAGGAGGCCTGAATGATTGGAATAGCGTTCTGAGGTTTGAGGTATATGATACCATATGAAGATAGGGACTACATGGGAAAGCTAAACACTTAGCCTCCAGGTTATACAACCCTAAACCCTAAACCGTATACTACTCCTCTATACCCTCAACCCTAAACTGCCCCAAAAGCCTCAATCCCAAAACCCAAGACTCTGAACCCCAATACCAAAACTTCAAACATCCTCTTAAAATCCCCCTAAACCCTAGACCCAAGCCAAAACTTCAAACACCATCTTAAAATACCCTGAGGCCTAAACTAAAACTTGTAACACCATACATCCGAAAATCCATACTTCCTCAGACACGTCAGCTCTCAGCACACAGCAGCCGCGGACTTAATGTAGGGGATAGGTTTAGGGTTTAGGGTACACAGGGACTACAAAGTGATATTCCTACTATTCATTCAATTCTTCCGACCCCTGTATGCCTCTTTTTGCAGTCGGCATTTGTAGTCGGCTGTGCTCGCCATAGTGGCGACAACATGCGGATTCCGGACGGTTGCGCTCCAAGCATTCTTGACCGGTTCAGGCCTTGAGTCGTAAGTTCCTGGAGGCTTCGGGCCTGGTTTAGGATTGGGGTTTAGGGTTTAGGGTTCGACCCCACAAGTACCCTGAAAATATCCCCCAAATACCCACTGTTAGGGGCCGTAGGGACTCTATTTACAGGGCCCTTGGGGGGTCCTGATCATAGGGGCTTGTGGGGCCTTGTTTAGGATTGGGGTTCGGGGTCGCGGGCCAGAATGGAAGCTTTTCAGTCTCAGGCTTTACACGGCTCCGAGAGTCTGGCACTTGAGACTATAGGCCCCCAGAACATAACAGCCTGAACCCCAAGCTCTAAACTCCCCAAAACCCTAAACCCTAAACCCCTAAACCCTAAACCCTGAACCCTAAACCCTAAAACCCGTACGCTGGCCAACTTCGCAAGCTATGCCGTCTCTTGTGCCGGCGCTGTCAGTATTGGCCGCTGCGAGGCAACAACCTGCTGCCCGATTTTTGGGAAAATACACGGAACCGAATAGAGTAGAAGCCCAAAGTTGGAAACCCCATAGCCTCAATCCGTAAGAGTAATGTATGAGGAATCCCAGCACTATTTGGCCTTCATCCGGTTTCCAACTTTATGGGGTTTACTGTAATCGGAAGTCTTTAACGGGCTCTTCAAAAAAGGATCTACAAGGGTTACATTACAGGGTAGTACCAGGGCTTGAACATTAGGGATCTTAACAAGTAGAATAGGGTTTGGGCAAATGTCTCGTAATAGCTCCAGGCTTCTATATTATGTTTGTTCTTGTCTTTTGCTCCCTGCACCTGGGGTTTAAGGCCTTCAAGATATTGCGAACTATTGCTTTGCTCCGGTTTACTATGGTCCAGCTGTGAGTATTCTGGTTGCCTCCAGGGCCTCCGTCAGGTTTGCTGTTCCTACATATACGACTATTACCATCAAAACGGCTCCCACAGCTGTAACGGGCCAGCCGGCAATGACAATCCCGGTGATGACTACGACGTTGATGCTGATGAAGACGATAGTGATGGTGACTCAGGAGGATGAAACCGGTGATGACGATGTGTATCAGTCAGAGAGAGAGAGAGAGTGTGTGTGAGTCTGCTGATGAAAATCTGTTGCTGTATATATATATATATATACACATATGTATGCATAATCACGTGCCTTGGGTATCTTGTGAGCCCATCTGTCAGTCTCACATGACATGGCCTAAATTTAGGGCGCCTGTGGCCAATTGTCATGCCCCTATATGCATATTCATATTCAGATCATACTCATATTCATATTCGCAGGCATTTTTCGCATATTCATAGTGAGTTCATATGACTCACGCTGTTCAAATTTGATTCATCATATTCAACGTGGTGCATGATGAGCAAGATCATGACCAGCTCTGCCACCATCGTCGCCACACCATGATCACATCAACCCTCCTCACCACCGCCTCAGCAAAGGAAGAACAACATCCTGATCTTGACCATGTTCATCACGATTAATATCATGATCGTAGTGACAGTCTGACTGTGGTGAACATCGCATCGCCATTAAACTATCATCGTCATCATTATCGCCCTCGTCATCCTCGTCATCATCTTAGCTATTCTGCTAGTATGTCGAAGATGATTTCAGCGGTCATGATGGCTTTGTTTTCGAGCACGTTCGCCTTGAATTATTGCCCTGCGGCGTGCCTGATGATTCACGCGTGCGGCCATCTCCACATGTCGAGCCTCAGCAGCTTGCGTAGCAGGCAACATGATTCAAGAGGCACGGATTAGGTTGAGGTTTTTGATTAATAGTTTACACGACCCCGGCAATGCGGAGGCTAATTTCTGCATTGACCCGGCAATTCGGAGGCTAATTTCTGCTTTGACCATGAGATACACTGATGGGGTCTACGATACTAGAAGTCTGTGCAGACATGACTTCGTACATTAATGCGGCACCTACAAAGCCCACATTATCCGCTGTACGAGGACGTGTTCCTGAATTAGGCTGTTCTGTACAAAAGCTGCACCGGCCCCAAACAGATGTACAAGGGACGCTCAAAAAAGTAGGCAAGGCGTTGCGTCCTGACGCGACGCTGGTTCGGTTTAGGGCCTAAGGTCGGGGGAGCCTAAACCCTAAACTCTAAGCTGCCGCTGACGCTAAGGAAACAAAAATGCTGGTTGGGCCTCCTGTGAGATCGCACAGCATGTGCAGCAGGTGACGAAGATGCAATCACCACAGACCTCGGTCCGGGTTTGATTAAAAGCCCTGACTGGGGCTTAGGGCTTTTAAGGTCTAGGGTTTAGGGCCCCTTCGTTGGGGTAAGGCTGTGGAGTTCTGTTCAGGGTGACGGTTTAGGCTTGAGTTCAGGTCTGGGTTGGATGGAGTAGGTGTTTAGGGTCTAGGCTTCGGTATATTGTGTGACTTCGAAGGAACGACTGCTTTTAGGACTTGTAGTTGCGAGCTTCTGAAGTGAGATTTCGAGGTCAATGACTTATCTAATCAAAGCTTTAGTAGACAGTACAGGTACCTAATCTTAAGGTGTGCTGGGGTTCATGGGGTACATGTTATGTGCGTATGTACATCTACATCTGTTTCTGTATCTATCTCCTTATCTATCTGTAGCTGTATCTATGTCCTTATCTATCCGTAGCTGTATCTAATCTGTCTATCTACCTCTCTGCATGTTCAAGCACATGTGTATATGTATGTACATATATGTATACAATGCAGTTACATATGCGTGTAGGTATGTTAGTTCAATTGATTGACAGTGGGAGCGAAAGCCCAGAGTCCCGTTTAGGGTTTAGGGGCAAGACAGCTCTGCACAAGAGAAACATAGCAGCTGCACACTGACAGGCGTTGTCGGTCTCTCGTCTAGCAGTGGTAGACATCAAATTCTACCTTATCCCACCAGAACCTACTTTTTTGTAGAGTCCCTATAAATTCCATAATAGGATTTATAATAGGAACCTACAAAAAAGTAGGTTTTGGTAGGTTAAGGTATATGGGGGTTTCCGAAACAAGGGGACCCTAAAACAGTACCCTGAATCCCAGGATCCTTATTATACGGACCCCAAAATAAGGTACCCCTTATTTTCGGAAACTCCCATATACATCTCAACAGCAGAGGTAGGCCACACCACGGCAGGGATGGAGGATTCAAGCCTTGGTAGGGACCCTTATCTCCGGATTGGGCTGTGGCTGGCCCCTTGGCCTTACCTACGGCTCGAGGGTTTTGGGTTTTACTACGGCAAGCTTTGCTGCCACTAAAGCATCACTCAACCCCAAGACCCGAGGACGGTCAACCCTTAATCCCGTACCACTCTGATGTGCAAGAAATTCGCGGCGATGTTTTCGCTGGTGCAGTTTCGAGGCTGCGCACCCGTGCTGAAACTACAAGCGCGTTCACAATCAGAACAAGGCTTTGGGTGTGTAATACGAAAATTATAGAACGGAGGTCAAAGGAATCAGCATTGGTAAGCATTCCGATGCTGTTTCTTATTTCAACCAAACTCCGACCCGGTACTCGCTGCTGTAGCGAACCTCATCCTTCGGCGAGGACGCTGGATGCTTGAAGGCAGCATGGAAGATGGTCTTGATTCGGTTGTAAGGGGCTTCCATGCCTCGTTCATAGTGGAACTGTCGGAGTACCAAGATCTCGTCTGTGGTCATGTCTGGGTAGTAGTACCACTTCTGGTCCGCATTATGCTTGAGTACCAAGCTATGCTGACCTCCAGGAATGAGGCCGTAGGTTTTTATCGGCACACAGTCCTCGACCCTCACCGTGTTGGGATCGCAAACAGCCAGCGGAGTGCTTCTCACTGGGCCTGCCGTGGGCGGTATAGGGCGCCAGAAGTTTAGGAGCACATATCCCGCTGTGTCTTTGTTGTGACACCGCTTTAGAAAACCCTCGAAGCCATCTCCGAAGTGAATCATGTCCTCCGGATAGAGACCGAAGTCTTGGTGCACGCGGTATGCATAAAAGGGACTGGGTCCACCAGGCCCACGCCGTACTACGCGGGATGGAAAACAGATCTCGGCAGCGCTCGGCAGCAGCTCCCGGATCAGAGGTTCGATCTCCTTAGCATAGATGGTACGTACCTTCGTGGATGGGTTGGGACCCTGAGGATTCCGCAGCAGGATGCTGTCGGCCAGCCAGTCCTCTGCGGTCATCTTGCTCTCATGTTTCAGGAGGACGAAGCCATACTTCTCGAAAAAGTCACGCTTGCTCAAGCCCTCTTCTGCCTCTTTCGTGCGCGCATCTGCCACCTCGACTACATTCGCCTGATTCTTCCTCACCAGGTTCTTGAAGGTCATGAGGCATCGAGAGGAGCAAGGAGGTAAGCAAAAATATTCGAAGCATGATCTGCAACTTGCACCGTAGCTGTAGTCCAAAACTGGCCTCTCGCATCAGCTGAACGTCGGACTTGAAGAAGCCCAACATCCGAACTGCCGCAGTCATCGCAGAGCTGAGTGGCACGGCAAACCTGCAACGACCCGGGGCTTCAGCAGAAATGAGCTCTCGCACACACGCAAAGACACCTACAACTTGTACAAGTTTATATGTATACATAACTACCTGCCTACCTACCTCCATCCATCCACATAGATACATACATAGATACATATACAGATACATACATCGAGACATACATACGTACATACATACATACATACGTATACATACATAAATACATACAGACAGACCTACCTACCTACCTACCTACCTACCTGCCTACATACATACACACATACATACATACATACACACATCCATTGACATACATACGTGCGTACATACATATGTGAAGATGTGTATATGTAGAAATACGTACACATATATATACACACACACGCACATAATATATAGATATATATATATATACATATACATACATATATATGACATACCTTTATGCATAATCTTGTATGATATCTATGCGTAGGGTTTCGGGAGGGTCACAGACCACTCACCGTTGCATCCAAGCAGGATCTTCGAGACACTACGACGGGAACAGTCGCAGTTGCCTCGGTGAGCACCCCAAACAATCCCAACAGGCCTCCACCAAAAATCAAGCGAACCGCTACAAAAGGCCTACCAGGGCTCCCCCAAACCCTAAACTCCACGAAAACCCACCAGGGATCCCCAAACCCGAAACCCAACGACAAGCTACCAACCCTAAACCGTTTCATGATGAGAGTCCGTTGGGCACTCGTTTGCCCCAGCCATGCCGAAGGCCACTCGCAGCTTGTTGCCTTGCACCATGCACAGTAATTCAAACGTTTGGGGGTTTACGCTTAAAGGATTTAGGGTTCAGGGGTTCAGGCTTCTAGTTTAAAGGCTTGAACGTTTGAGGGTTTGGGGTTAGGAGGCTTATTGAAAACCGCCCGAGTTGTGTAGTGTAGCTCCAAAAGTAAAGCCCATGTTGCAACCGACTCAGAACCTTCCCGATCAGGTTCGTTCACGCGCGGGTCTCCTGCAGGGGCCTGATTAATTATATACCTATACTATTTGGGTGGTTTCTTGTTAGTAGTATAGTATAATGAACCCCCAAAACTATTCTAATTATTCAGGCCCCTTTATTATAGTGCTTGGGAGTTGGGTTCCCAGACAATCCCCTGGCTAATGGAAGGGACGTAGCCCTTGGTGTGAGGAAGTGTATCCCAGAGGCTTCTGTTCCTATGGTTGTCCACATGAAATGTTTAGGGTTTACAGTAGGGTTTAAGGTTGAGGGTTGAGGGTTTAAGGTTGAGGGTTTAGGGCTGGGGGCTAATATGCAAAGCGAACTTCGGCTGTTGGGGCAATTAAGGTTATTGGTTAGATCGTTGTTGCTTCCCGAGCCAACTGCTAGGACCGAAAATGCCGCACTCCCACGGCAAATCTACTCCTCACAGAGACGCCGGGATTTTTAGGGCTTTGTGTTTAACGTAGGGGCCTAAACAATTTCCAATACTATTTTTGGGGCTCCTTATCATAAATACAGTATGATGGCCCCCCAAACCCTCTTCTACTAAAAAAGGCCCCTTTCTTACGGCCGCATCGCCAATTGTCCCTACCAACAGCCGATTTCGTCTCTCTCAAGCCGAGCAAGACTCGTGAGTTTTTAAGTCTTTGGGTCAGCAACTGCCCAGCTGTCCGACCTACTTTCCCGAAGAGCTCAGAGAGTCAGTCGAACCCTAGACCCCGACCCTATACCCAAACCCAAACCCTAAACCCAATTACAACCCTAAACCCGTAGTCTTCAGAAGCGAAATTTGGGACGAAGAGGTTTCTGCAAGGGCCGTCGGGAACGTTCTGCGCAGCCTCAACAAAGAAAAATCAACAGCTCAAGGAGGGGATGCCCTGAACCGTAACTGAAAGCCCAAGACCTAATCCCCACGCACAGCCTGCGACTTACACAAGCTGCTTGTGCGAGGATACCTGCGTACGAGGATACCTGCAAAATGCAGGACTTGACCCCAACCTGTGCTAATACAGGGGCAGAGAAGGGCTTTCGGATGTTTTGGGGTTCAGGGTCTAGGGTTTAGGGTTTAAGGTTTATTGACTGCCATAGTAGGCAAGGGATACTGTCAGGTTTGATACAAAGGGTTCTATAAAATCTGAGGTTTGAGGCTTTTGGTGCTCCAGGGCTTCATCCGGGTGCTTTGGGCTTACTATACGGGCCTAACTAGCTGCCTATACTATTTTGGTGGGTTCCTTATTGTAGGCATAATTTTATGGTCCCCAAAGCCCTTTTCTACTCATGAAGGCCCCTATAGTAGGGCGAGGGCGGCTGACACTGGAGCTGAGGCTCCTACGGTAATAGGTGAGTATCGCCATGAGGACAAAGGAAAAGATGCCAGCAAATGGGATCTGTGTCAGCAGCAGCATGCTGAGGAACATCCTTGCTGGTGGGGTTCGGTAGTGCAAGGCTGGGCGGCTTGGGGCTTAAACGGTTACATGGCGCAATTCAGACTTCAGCATTCAGTGTTCCGATACTCAGGCTTGACACGACAGGAAAAGAAGGCTCTCTGGCTTCACAAGCTGTGCACCTCCAACCTAACACTACCCCCGAACCAATTACAAACCTATACCCCAAGTACCCAATTCGTAAGTGCTTAGGACCCCTAGGGCTGGGTGTTGGGCAGAACCCCGTGCTTTTCCAGCATCGCCGGGGAACTTAAGTAAAGGACTTAAGTAAAGGGTTCTTGGGGTTTACAGTAACCCGATATGCTAACCTTTGGGATTATATAAGGATTATAGTACCCAACGAAGGTTTAAGGTTACCTACTCTAGGGGCCCATCCGTCGGTCGGATGAGACATGAAACGGCCGAAACGGTTCACGGTTTACAGGCTCAGGGCTTAGGGTGTAGAATGATACCCCAAGGGTCCAAGTACCCAATACCCATATACTCTCCAGAATCCTAACCTACATAGCTACTATCCTAAAACCGAGTACCTAATTATTGGGTCCTTTGGACCCTTGAAAATAGGGTTTAGGGTTTAGGGTCTAGGATTTAGGATTGATGGCTCCGGCTCTTGGGGTTGGGAGTTGGGTCGAGGAGTTTTTGGCCTTAGGGTGTAATAAATCAGCTCGAGAGTTCCCAATGTGGGAGTTTCCGAAAATTGGGGACCCTTATATAGTACCCTAAATAGTAGGATTGTTATTACAAGGACCCCAAAATAAGGTACCCCTAATTTTCGGAAACTCCCATGGTTGGGATAGGATTAAAAATGTACATTTTTCTTCCTTATTGGGTTTTAGTACCCATAAGAATGTAAAATGTTACCCAACTATGACAAAGTATCATTGATATCCTCAGAATTTCTGATATTACTGAGCCCAACTCTACCGTCTAACTTCTTCCGAGTCTCCCAAAGGCCAGCCAGAAGGACCTTGGGAAGCCCGGTGCGCACTTGAAGGGGTCTTAGGCCAGGGTTTCGGCTCTACGTTTTAGGCCGCGGTTTAGGCTTAGGGTTTAGGGTTTAGGGATTAGGGTTTAGGGTTTAGGGATTAGGGTTTAGGGTTTAGGGTAGGCTAGGGTTGAAGGTTTAAAGTTCAAGATCTTAGGGAGAAGGATGTTACGGTTACGGTCTTAGGGCCTATGGGCTTAGGGATTTAGGTTGCGAGGCCTAGAGAAACCCTAAACACTGAACCTAAAACCCCGCAAGTTAAACCACGGTCTGGAGTTCGGGGTTCAGGGTGTAGGGTTTAGGCTTCAGGGTTTAGGGTTCAGCGTTTGGGGTTCAGGACTTTTCTAAAATGAAGGGTTTATGGAGGTTACCGCACAAGTAAGTAACGGGCATTCGAGTCTCTATACTCTCAACCCAAGACCTCAAAGCTACATCCAATGCTAAACCCGAAAACTTGGACTAACCATCCAAAACTTGCAAAGGAGGGCCACTTTGAGGACATGATATCCCTCTCCTGGGTCAGGTGAAGGAACTTAACCACTGCAACCACGAAACCTTACGTAGGATTTACCCCAAACCCTAAACCCTAAACCCTGGGTCTAGGGTGTCCGGATTCGGGTCTACGTTTCAGGTGTATGGTCGTCCTGCAATTGTAGCCGCAAGCCCTGCAACATGCTAGGTTAAGAAACCATGGCCATTGAAACACTAGGGCCACCAGGGTAAGCAATGGATCCAAAGGTAAGGCTTCCAGAGTCTAGAGCTAGTTGAAGGTGTACACGTGTCCGTAAATTCAAGATCAGCCTCGGGCAGCAAGTTTCATCCTCTCAGCCTACCAGAAAGTCTCCATTGTAGTTCCTTTGTTGAGGTCACCTTATAGGGTCCTACATATAAAATTCTGTAAACCAAAAGGAACTATAATGGAGACCAAAACTCATCCTAAGGTTGCTCATCCGGCTCATACAGCAGCTATTCTATCCTAGTGACCCTTCTAGGCCCGAACATCCCCTGAACCTTAAACCTGCACCTGAAACCTAGCCCCAGAGTTCCCCCAAACCTTGCTGTCCCTACTCGCAAGCCTGACTAACTATAACTAAGATTGGAGGGTAAAAATGCATAGGAATACTATTCCTTGGGGTTCCTGAATATCATATATGTATAGTTACTAATGTACACATACTATATTAAGGAACCCCAAGGAATAGTAATCCTATCTGTAGTATAGTATAGATATACCGCACGACCCCATTCCAATTAGCAAGGCCCCTACACAACTCAGAGAGGCTGACAAGGGACAGCAGCCCGGCCATGTCCATATTTCCTGCCCAGCGCGCCGCAGGGCAAAAGCCTGAAATTTCGGAGAACCCCTTGAGAGCTCAGGATCTTTGCGTCTCGTGTTTAGGGTTTAGAGTTTATGGGTCAGGTTAATCTTAAAAGGCTGGCATTTAGATGGCTTAGAGCTTAGAGTAAAACGGGTGTGATTTGGGCTGTAAGGCTTCTTGGGCTTAAAGGGTGAAATAGCTGCAAGCCTTTTTGCCACCAACTTAACCGCGAATCCTGCGTGCTAAACCCTATTATAGAACCCTATTGACAACCTTATGAGAGCAATTAGCCCTCAAACCTTTAACCCTAAAGTCCTGCTTTCTTTGTTGTGCAGGCAGCGCAGCTCAGGGTCTCTCTGCTATAGAGGCCTGACTATGTAGTTAGAACGGAGTTCGTTTCAAGGGTACAGCAGGGGGGACTATGTGGATGCCTGACTAGTCAGATCTGTGTTTTGGGCTTTAACCAGGAGCCCTGGGAAGGTAGGTTGTTCAAGGCTTCTCGGCTTCAGGTACGATTATCCTAAACCCTAAACATAAACCCTGAACCCTAGTAGTAATCCGGTTCTCAGATGGCGAACTGTGGAGTGTCGGATGTTCATGGCTGAGGATTTGCCAAGGAATCCGAGTTCCGTTCCCTGCAGAAGATAAACAGGAGATCTTGCGGGGTTTGGGATTGTATAAGCTGTTTTTCGTTTTTTGGCAAAAGTGGTTCTATAAGGGTACTATAGGGATCCAAAAGAGTTGAGGATGGTTGAGGTGTATAGGGTCTAGGGAAACGGATTTGAGGTTTAGGTTTGGGGGTGTAGGTTTAAAGGTTTAGGGTTTAGGTGTTTGGGTTGATGGCCTCTAGGTTGCTGGGTTTAGGGTTTAAGGCTTAGGCTTTGGGATTTAGGTTTAGGGTTTTGGGCTTAAGAATTGTGGTTTAGGGTTTAGGCGGTGCGGCCGTGGGATCTAAGGTGTAGGGTGTAGGATGTCTCCAGATCTAAACACACTATAAACTTCCTTTCGTTTATGCACAATGTACACCCCCCCTCCAAAAAGCAATGCTGCAGGTCTGGACCCAGGTGACCTGCGCCCTAAATCGCTTCCAGACGAGCCACAAGTCCAGCAGCACACGCCCATGTCCTGATGATTTCAAGGTTGTAGGGATTGCGGCTCATATAAACGAAGTTTGGGTCTACATTGCAGTGACCTACCAAAACTCCCTCTATAAGTTCTTTACTTGGAGACGTAGTAGGACCCTACTGTCCTGCGAGTTTAGGGCGATCTTTACACTACAAGTGTAAATTATATCCACAGGAATCTTAAGGACTAGTCCTACCAACTTGTCAGGTTTGAGTCACAGACACTTAAAGCCCTAAAACTCTGAGCCCTAAACCCTAAAACCCTTAAACCCTAAACGCTTAACCCTGAACCCTCAACCCTAACCCTTAAAGCCCTTAAACCCTAAGCCCTTAAGCCCCTGAGCGCCAAACCCTAACCGACGGGTCCTCGAAGCCTTAAGAGCCTAAAGCGCTTATGGTACCCTAAGTAGATAGTACTCTCATTATAGTACTTAAACCCCCTACACCTCTAAACCCTGAATTCCTAAACACCCTAAACCCTAAACCCCTAAAAAGCCTACAATCTCAAATTTAACGATTCTTCCATCGGGTCCTCTTATTAAGATCCTTATACTAAACGCTTATAGTAACCCTGAAAGGAACCCGTTATGACACCCATTAAAAGGACCCTCTTCTAATATTAAGCCAACCCTAAACCCTAAACCATTTAAGCATCGGGTCCTCGAAGCAGTCGAAAGGTCCGGAGGACCAGGCGCTAAGCTTCTCCTGACTTACGTCATAGGGACCCTTAGGGGGGTAGGGTTTAGGGTTTAGGGTTTACATCATAGGGACCCTTTCGGGTGTTAGGGGGGAGGGGGGTAGGGGGCCTTAATACCTATAACAAAGGACTTAATTCATGAAAGGAAGTAGGGTCCTGACTGACACTTGGGTTCGGGGCTTGATGGTTTTGGGGTTTAGGGCTTAGGGCCTGATGGTTTTGGGTTTAGGGTTTAGGGTTTGGGGTTTAGGGTTTGATGGTTTTGGGTCTACCTGGACCCCAAAATTATGTAGAATAATAGCCTTTGGTAGGTGTTGGAACATTATTTTGGCTACTTTTGGGGGTGCAGGTAGGGTTTAGGGTTTGGGGTTTTGGCTTTCTGAAAGTCTGTAGTAGGTCTTTGAAAAGGCTCCGGGTTTTGAACAAAAGCCGAAGCCCAGAATGTTGAGTCCGAGACCCTAAACCCTATACTCCTTCAACCCTTGCAGAAACTGCATTGGACCTACATCCACAATAGAACCGTATAGCCATCGAATCCATAGAATCGTATACCAGAAACACAGCTTCAGGAAACAACACTCTTCGATTCTTCGATCTGGGAACTTCTCTAGACTAGGGTCCCTGTTCAATTCTCCAAAATAGAACGGCACCCTGATATGCAAAGGACCTACAGGGGACTTTAATCTAGAGAACTGCCGATCTGGTCCGGTCCTTGTCCATTGCTGCCTCATTGAGCTCCGGCCAGGGGACGTAGCGCCTACCGAGGGGACCGAGTACCCTAAACCCTATATGAGTGCAAGCTCTGAACCCCAAAGCCCCTAAGCTCTAAACTCTAAACCCCAAGGTCTCAAATTTCAACCTTAAACTAAACTCTCTATCCTAAGCCCTAAGATCTATACTCAAAGCCGCTTCGGTTTTGGGGGGGTTATCGCGCTACTAAATAGTTAATGATACTGATACATGATGTTCAGTCCCCCACACAGCAGAAGCCAGAAAGTTGGAACATGGGTTTAGGAGGATTGGTGCTAGAATCCCTTATACTTTAAGGGCATGAGGATAATGATGTTCCAACTTTCTGGCTTCTACTATATTGCTAAACCCCTGAACTCTAAACCCTACCCTTGGCCCCAAGAAGGTTCTATTTCGGATACGTTGAGATTATACGGCTAAGGGATGCTAAGGGTTGGGGCTTGAAGTTTAGGGTGGATTTTTTGCTTTTTGCTACGCCTTCTTCTGCCGGCGAACCCACCAGCAAGACTACTGTTGATGATACAAATCCTGCATTATCTTAATGACCCTAGACTATTTGCTTGCTATGGGTAATGCAGGGTTTCATCATCAACGATAGATCTGCGCCTCAAGTCTCAAGGCCTTCTTTCACCGTAAGCATCTGATCCTGGAATCTCCAGCACCTGCTAAACCCTAAAGCCCTAAACCCTAAACTCCAAAAGCCCTAAGCCCTAAACTCCTAAAGCCCTAAACCCTAAACTCCAAAAGCCCTAAACCCTAAACTCCAAAACCCTGAAACCCCTGCCCTTACCTCCCGTGGGTTTGGGGTCTAGGGCCTGCCGGCCCTGTTAGTGCCTGAGAGTGAGAGTTCAAGGTTCAGGGCTCTTGGGTTCTGGTTTAGGGTTTGTTAGGGTTTTCGAGTTTAGGGTTTAGGGGTTAGAAGGTTTAGGGTTTAGGGGTTTGGGGTTTAGGGTTTGGGTATGCCTCGGTACGCCGCCCACACAAATCCACTTCCGCAGGCTATTCGATGTCCGGGAGAAAGCCGCCAGAACAGCAAAGATGAATCAAGCAGCAAAGAGCTCATACACCTCATAGATTACACCGGCGTAAGCGCAACAACGCTCGGTGCATACAGAACGGGTGAAGAGGGTACGAAACAGGTCTGCATGCGAAGCCATGGTGAACAAGTGCAAGTTGTAGCAGCAGCGGCAGGTAGCAGCAGCAAGGAGGAGGAGGAGTACGAGTAGTAGTGGTAGCAGCAATAGCATGTAGTATGTAGGGTGTAGTTGGAGACTCTAAGCCTTTACACTCTAAACTCTAAACCCTACAAGCCCCACACCCAAAATCCTCAACCCAGAACCGTATACCCTAATCTTGAATTGCCCTGTTATAACTATGGGGAATACTTCCCCGAATCATAATAGTAATTCCTAAAATAGAAACCCTACATTCTACTACATAGGTACTTCGGGCCCCTTAAAGGAACACTAAACCCTAAACCCTTAAAGGATCCCATAAATATAAGTACTTTGGACCCTTTGGGTTAAACAAACCCGAGGAAGCCTGAAGGCCAGCGCCGCAGCGGTGGCGATCACGGCCATGACTGCCATCTGACCAAGGACTTGGCCTTGGGTTGGGCTTAAGTTTTTTGTTTAAGCTCCGTTTAAAAAAGGGAGCTTTGGGTTTCGGGTTCAGGGTTTGGGTTTAGGGCTTTAGGCGTTTCGGATTTAGGGCGTTGGGTTTGGATGCTGTTTTAGGGCTTCTACAGGGTACTTTAAGGGTTCGCTCATTCAAAGTTTTAGGATTTTGGGTTTAGTGGCCCAAACTAGGATCTCTAAGTCTTGGGGTTATATCAGTTTTAGGCTTATTTCGATCCAGAGTAGGATCCCCTTCCTGGTGCCTCTTCACCCCATGCATCCCTTTGCAGGAATCCTTGGTCGAACAACTCGGGAACAAACCATAGTTGCCGCAGTTCCACACAAGAGCAGCAAAGCTCGTGCCCTGGACCCTAGAATACAGATGTTGGAGTTGCACAAACCAGTTGTCTTTTGGGATATATGCTACGCACCCTGTTTGTATGAAGGTCACACCGGAGCTGACTCCACTTCCTGGCAACATTGAGCCTTCCACTAAACGCCAACGCCCGAAACCCCAAACCCCTAACATCCCTGAAACCCTAAAACCCGACACCCTAAACCCAAGACCCCAAGCCCCAAAACCCTAAAGCCTCAAACCCTCCACGCTCATAATCTTCCTTACCGGAACCCTTAAAGGAGCCCCCACTTTTCCAGGCCTGCCGAAGGGAGTCGAATCTGGATGCCCACCGGGCCCACCGGAGTTTCCTGCGAAGCCAAGTGGCTCTGGACGTTTCCAGGGAAAAAGTAGGGTTGAGGGATTTAGGGTTTAGGGTTTAGAGTTATGGTTCAGGATTGTTTTTTTGAAGTTTAGGGTTCGTTTTTAAGGTTTAGGGTTTAGGGGCTTTGCGTTTCAGGTTTAGTTTAAGGCTTCTAGGGTATTCAGCAGGTCGGAATACAGTATAGGGTTTAGGGCTTATTGCTTTACTCTAAACCCCTGACCACCGGAATGCATTGAGGCCTTCCAATGCCGTGCCACCAGACGTGATATCATTGGCATGCGTCGATACCCAGACCTTCCAAAACCCCTTAACAAAGGAATATACCTTAAATTATAGTAGGATCCCTAATATGATTTAAGGTAGGTTCCTTAATTAAGGGGTTTTCGAGTCTCTGGGTATGCGTCGTATGCTTGCGCAGGCCGACTATTTGCTCAGCTCCCAAGCGGTACAGCGAATCGCCCTGAACCCTATACACCTACCCCGAAAAAGGAACTTCCGTAAATCCTAAACCATAAACCTTTCAAAGCCTTTCTTCCGACTCTCTCCTGCAGCTGCACCAACCAGTGAGCCGGAATTGCCGGCATAAAAACTGTACCTGGAGAGATGGAAGTCAAGCGCTTAGCCTGTGGATTTATAGGCGTTTCCGAAATTGGTGTACCTGAATTTGGGGTCCTCATAGTAAGGATCCTACTACTTAGGGTACTATATTAGGGTCCCCTATTTCGGAAGCTCCCTTATGGGTTTTGGCTTTTGGTACTGCAAGACAAGGCCCGGCTTGATCGAAGAGGTGTAGGGTTTAGAGCTTTCGGAGTTTTGCGGTTATTCATACGGGCTTCGGGTCTTGAGGGGCTCAAAGGTTCGCAAGGGCTTAGGGTTTTGAGGGTTCTAGGATTCCTACTGGAAGGTTCATGGGTCGTTATACGTGGGGTTATATTATAATTAGGGTAAGTATGGTTATAACCCCTATTAGGGGACGTATAACCCCACTTATAACTAGCCATGAACCTCCATGTAGGCCCTAAACCCTATACCCTTATAGAATCCCTATACCTAGACCCCTCAGCTACCCTCTATTCTACCCCAAATACCCACTATTTAAGGACCATAAGAGCTCTATTAGAGGGCCCTTGGGAGGTCCTCGTAGATCCCTTTAGGAGGACCCTTCCAGAAGGGCTTAGGGCATTTTGTTGCATTCGGGGTCGAGCCCCTTCTTCCACCTGTCTCAGTTGCGGTTCGACAGCGCTTGGGGGTTCCTTTAAAGGGATCCTTAAAGGGTCTATAAGGGATACTATAAGGGTAGTATAATATAGGGGCCTAAATATCTACCAATACTATTTTGGTGGGCATAATGGGCCCCAAAACCCTATTCTAACTATTATAAAGCCCCTATATTCGGGTATTGGGTTCTTGAGCCCGAAACCTATCCAAAGGCAAAGTAGCAACCCAAAACTGCAACCTCAATCCCACCACCACACCTCGAACCCCAGTCGCAAAATCCCAAAGTTCCAAATTCAACAATCCCAAATGCTAAAACCCTAAACCTCAAAGCCCCTAACTCAATGCTCGCAGAACGAGACATCTGATGCACAGGACGTATCTTAAAAAGGGCTCTTATTCTACGTTCCAGTGCCCTCATAAGCATTTTGTCACAGGGATGAGGTAGGGTCTCGGTACTTGGGGTGTAGGGTCTCGGGAGTTCGTCGTTGCAGCCGTAGGCAGGAAGGGAAACTTCCAAACGCGACCCTGCAAAGGGCATTTGAACTTGGACTGGCAGGCTGAAACCTGCAAGTCAACTTCCAGAGACTCCAAAACCCCTTAACTGGTAGTACTTGCGAAAGCCCCAAGGGTGCGGGGCTAAGGGCTACCGATCGGCTTTGGCTTTGCTGCGGGCACCAGCCACATCCCCGTTGCTGACTGGAAGCACAAAAACCAGAAAACCCCGAAACCCAGAGCTTTGACGGTTTAGGGTTTAGGGTGTAGGGGTTTTGGGTAGTTTTGGGTGTAGGGTTTAGGGGTTTAGGGTTTGGGGTTTAGTGGTTTAGGGTTTACTTCCCCACGGCCACCGGGCCCTATCGTCCTGTCACAACCGACACCTCGGACGCTCCCGACTCCTTTCCCAAGGCCGTGAACTTCAACAGTTGCTCATTCCCATAAACCCTTTAGGGTTTAGGGTTAAGGGTCCCGAACCCACCCACTAAACCCTGAACCCTGAACCCTAAACCCTCCCACCCTAAATGCTAAACCCTGAACCGCTACACCAATTTACCCACCCTGCAGCCTGAACCCTCAACCCTGCCCCCCCCCCCCCCCGGGNCCTCACACCCCCACCCCCCCCCCCCACCCCCCCACCCCCAAAAATCGAAACCTCAACCCCCCCCCCCCAATTCCCCCCCCCCCCCCCTAAACCCCCCCCCCCCCCCCCCCCCCCCCACGGGTCACTTTCGGGGGCCGCTGCGATGACGGAAGTCGGTGCCTGTTGCAATATAGGAATAATATAGGGGCCTTAATGGTTAGAATAGGGTTTTTTTAGAGGTATCTAGAAGGGTACTATGACATAGGGGCCTTTATAATTAGAATAGGGTTTGGGGGTTTGTTGTACTATAATTATAGTTCCCCCGAAATAGTACAGGTAGTTATTTTATTGAGGCACCGAGAGTATAGGATTTAGGGTTTAGGGTTTGCAGGCCATTCTACTGACGAGGCCCCTGTATTCAACCGACATGGAAAATCGGGCCTTGTAAGACAACGGAGACTGGGAATCGAGTTGAGGGTGAAGTGCCCGAGACGTGAGGTTTAGGGTTTAGGGGCTTGCGGTTCAGGGTTTAGGTAGAAAGGAACGCTAAAGAGCGGTTTAGGGTTCGGGCGTTCAGGCGTTTAGGGTTTTAAGGAGTGACGCCAATCTTGCAAAATCTACTTCGGCAACCGACCAACCAAAACCTGGCCTGGACGAGGTTAGGAACAATCCAGAGGAAGGAAGAACTGGGCGGGTTTGAAGGTTTACCGCCGCATTGTGTCATGTTGTCTCTCTCACATAGACGGACTGCAGCGCGGGAGCGGCTACAGGGGCCGAAGTGGCTAATTCTTCGCTGCTTCGTGTCTGGTGCTCAGACTCGTAAGGCCTTAGAGTTTGGGGCATAAAGAGATCCACAACTTCCGCCTCAGGGTGCTAGAATGTCCGGATGCGGCCAAGAACGGCACCGATGCACAGAGCCAGGTGGGGTTTCTGCAACTTGAAGGTGATGCTATAGTACAAACAGTGGAATCCCGCTGTTTGAGCCCTCAAGGAACAGATCTACCGCAGTCCACGGTTTCAGCATGTTTAGACTACCCATGTGCGGGAAAAGCACTCCTACTGACCTACTGCCCAGAGGCTCCCTTTTGCTCAGAGATAAGCCCCTGCAACCTCCCCAGAGCCTAGCAACAGCACTGCACGGTCCCCCAAACCTTGAAGCCAAGTTTTGCACTCCCTACTGTTACTGAGATAGCTCTACCATCTATACGATGCTCCTAAACCCTAAACCCAAACTGTTAGTACTGTTAGTATACTAATGACCCCGGGGTGCCTCGCGGCTGTGGGATGTTTCAGCCACGGGACCTCGATCACACTTCCAAGAGCAAAACAAACATGTCTCAAATTTTCCCAAAACCCTACAAGTCCTAAACCCTAAACCGTGGCACAACCACCGGATTAAAAATAAAAAACCGCCCGGAAGACCGAGTTCTCGTGAGTCCTCAACCCCCTTTCCTGGAGGCTTTCTATTAGATCGTGGCGCATTACACACATACCATTTCGCGTGGCGTTTACTTGGGGGCAAGTTTTGGGCAGGACTTTCTGGGGTCATGGGCGCACGGCGGTAGTTGCGGAAAGCAACTTGCAGGCCAAGTGGGCGCGACTGGGGCGTTGCGCTGTATGTGTTTCCGTACATATACGTACATGCGTAGGTAGGTAGGTAGGTAGGTAGCAAGGTAGGTAGGTCGGTAGGTATATATGTATGTGAAGGTATGTGTATATTTGCATTATGTGTATGCATATGTATATGTACATATACATATATATGTATGCGTGCACGCAAACACAACTCTCATACATGTGAATATTGTGATACACAACGAAGAGACACCTGATACATATATAGCATAAGCACAATTCCACGCATATTGGGTATTCTGTGTGTATACATTCGAGATACATACCTCCCATAGAGACCGATATCATCCAGGAGGGCCCCAAAGATCCCCTGAACCCTAGCCGCTAATGTAGGGGCCTAAAAGCCCCAAATAATTACCAGTACTATTTTGGGGTTCCTTATTATACCTGTGTTTTTTACCCCCAAAACCCTATTGTAATTATCAAGGCCTCCCACCCCGAAGCCCGGTACACTAAGCCTAAGACAAGCCCTACATGTTCAAGAAGCCGATAGCAGCCATGACTGGCTTCTTGTCAAGGGAATTTAATTTATGTTACCATAATAAGGAAACCATATTCTTGGATCCCTATGATGGTAACTTCAAGTAACTTCCCTAAGAGCCCAGCCCTACGCAGGAAAGTTTTGCTATTTGGGCTCAGGGTTCAGGCTTCCCGGGGCTTTGGGTTTCATGTAAGGGTCTTAATAGTTAGAATAAGGTTTGGGGTATATTTTACTATAATTAGAATTAGAATCAGGAACCCCGAAACCTACTCTACTTGTGAATCGGATTTTTCGGCTGGGAACTCACGCCCCCGCAGCATCCCTAACCTACCAAGCTCACATTGAAGGCGGCGTCCGAGATGCTCGACGCAGCGCAGGCTGCCAGTGCCACCGCGAGAATCTGCAAGATAAGCCAGGCCGGGGCTCAGGGTTCAGGGTGCAGGGTCTAGGATTTAGGGTTTAGGATTTAGGGTTTAGGGTTTAGGGTTCAGGGTTTAGGGTTTAGGATTTAGGGTTCAGGGTTCAGGGTTTAGGGTTCAGGGTGC
>BGNK01001342.1:53352-87655 GCA_003297005.1 Symbiodinium sp. clade A Y106 | reverse complement strand
GTTTAGGGTTTAGGGTTCAGGGTTTAGGGTTTAGGATTTAGGGTTCAGGGTTCAGGGTTTAGGGTTCAGGGTGCAGGGTCTAGGATTTAGGGTTTAGGATTTAGGGTTTAGGGTTTAGGATTTAGGGTTCAGGGTTTAGGGTTCAGGGTGCAGGGTCTAGGATTTAGGGTTTAGGATTTAGGGTTTAGGGTTTAGGGTTCAGGGTTTAGGGTTTAGGAAAATCCCAAGTCCCAGCAGGGTCTAGGATTTAGGGTTTAGGATTTAGGGTTTAGGGTTTAGGGTTCAGGGTTTAGGGTTTAGGATTTAGGGTTCAGGGTTCAGGGTTTAGGGTTTAGGATTTAGGGTTTAGGGTTTAGGGTTCAGGGTTTAGGGTTTAGGATTTAGGGTTCAGGGTTTAGGGTTTAGGATTTAGGGTTCAGGGTTTAGGGTTTAGGATTTAGGGTTCAGGGTTTAGGGTTCAGGGCTTAGCACGATCGGAGCCGGATCGGATCAGGTACTTGTTTTCAATCGTGAAGCCTACACCCTCCAATCCCTAAGCTGTAGTACTATGAATCTATGAAGCCTCAAGCCCTCCAACCTCAGTGGGCTGATGCTAACATAGGAGCCGTAACAATCAACATGATAAACATAAGGCTTTTGGGAAAACGTGCGATACCGTATGAACATGGAATACCCGGGCCTTAATAGAGTTTCGGTGCCCTGGGTTTCTCAGGCTTACTTCGACTTCCACATGTACCACGACAAAAATCTCGGCGGTCATTCTTACTAATTCTTGAACACCATCAAGTCCGACACAGACACAAACAACAGACCTATGACGCTCTGAGTAGGCAGTAGGGAGACTTGCAGACACCATGTGGAGTGTTCTCTACGTCGCATGCTTGTTTGTTTTTTTTGTAGGTTCCTTATCAGAAGAGTCACGCCTTCTGGTAGGGATTCCAACCGCAACCCAATTCCCAAAACCCCGTAATTAATGAATATACCTTTAGCAAACATCGGTAACCCTGATATGAATCCAGGTCTATTCCTTAATGAAGGGGCTTTGGAGGCTCGGATTGGTATAAACCTTCCTGCCTCCAATTCGAACAGGGCTTAGGGTTTAGGTGAATAATGTCTCATGCTGGCCTTAACAATTGGAACAGGGCTTTGGCATTTATGATGGTGTAACCATCGAAGCAGGGGCTATACTATTACTAACTTGTCCGATCCCCATGACCCTAAACCTCAAACCCTGAATTAAGTATTCCTATTCCTGTTCCCATATCCCTTAACTTCAAGCCCTGACTTAAACATCCCTATTCCGATTCCCAAAACCCTAAATCTCATACCCTATAACTTAACTATTCGGATTTCCATATTTATTGTTGAATCTTAGAGTTGTTCAAGGCAAGGAGCCTTTGGCCTAGGGTATACTATACGGGCCTTAAGCACTAATAGCTGCAGTAGGGTTGCGTTAAGTGCTCTTCAAAAAGGTTCTTTCATGGGAAACTATCATAAGGGCTTCTATAAGGATTGTGTGAAATAGGTGCCTCAATAACTAGAATAGCGTTGAGGTACATTGGAGTGTATTGCAATCGGACAACTAAGGGATCAGACAGCAGTTCTAATTTTTGCCGGCCCCGCGTTTACTCCGTCTGCCTGGAGACTCCAAAGACCCCCCCAGGGAAGGAATACACCGCGCATCATATTCGAAACCTCCATACATTCAGGTGTATTACTGGTTAAAGGGCTCTGGTTTCCTAAATCCATCTAATGCCCCATAGCCGAAGCCCTCAAAAACTCTGGGTGCCTGGAGGAGTGATCCAGCCATCGCGCGCGACACTTCAGTAATAGTACTACCAGATCGCGGGAATAGTCTTCTTGAGGCTCGCGGCCACAGGTTCCTCTGATGTAGCATGTAAGGGCTTCGTGTCATTCAGGGGTGCTGTATTCATGGGTTCAGGGTAAAGCGGTCTCTGAAGTATGGTCCCCGATGCCCAAAATTTTGAATTTGTGCATGTGACAGCTACACAAGCACATAAATTGACAAATGCAGATCAAGTACTAAAACTCTTGTTGCAAAAGATCACTAAACTCTAAAGCCTACCTGGACCCCAAGAAACCTTCCTCTTTTGGGGTTCCTTAGTATGATTTCCATATATGAACCCTTAAACAAAAGGTAGGATATTCAGGGTCACCCTAAGGCCCGACAGTAGTTCCTTTTTGGGATTACCTTATAGGATTCTAAATATGAAACACAAAAGGAACTACTATGGGGCCTTAGGGTAAGGTAGGGCCTAAGCCCGAAACGGTTAGCCGAGCAAAACCTGGAAACATCAATCTCCACTGAGCTCTCATGATCGAGGAATCGCTAGCGGGTCTGTTCGGGCTTTGTGGAAACTGCTCCCACCAGGGTTCTCGTCATTAAAGTGGTTTAAGTGGTTTTAGGTACATTTATTGCAGGTATTATTGTTATAGCAGATACAGGTTTCTATAGCTCAGTTATGGTTTTGATGAATTATCTTGACAAGGTAGCACTACAGGCTCTAGGCTTGTTGCTGCTGCTGTTGCTGGTGCTGCCGCTTGCGTTGTTGGTGGCGGTAGTGGTGGTGATGACGATGCTGCTTCAGCTGATGCTATCGTCGCTGCCTTGCTGCTTCAGCTGCTTCTGTGTTGTGTCTGTTGCTGATGTTGCTGCATGTTGCTTATGTTCTTACTACTACTTCCGACACCACTGGCTTTTGCTGGTGCTACTGCTGATCGTGCTTGATGTTGCTGAGTTTGCTGCTGCTGAGGTCCGCTGCGGCTGCTGGCTGAGACTTCAGTGCTGCTCTTCCTTTTTGTTGACGGTTTTTTACCTGTGTCTTTGTTGTTGCTGCTAGTGTCGAGACGTCTGTATCACTGCCACTCTATTTGGTTCGCATTTGCTTCGGTTGCCGATGGCTGCCGTGCTTGGTCACTCTTGTCCTCTTCTTCGCTGTTGTAATGCCAGGTGCTGCCACCGAAAACGTTACCAAGACTTCCCTTGTAAGGTCGGTCAATTCAGTTTCGACTTGCGACTTCGTCTAGCATGCCCCATGCAGAAACTACTCGAGTGGCTGGGGGATACATGATGCTTTTGTGACACAAGGGCCACAAGGGGATACTTTCGCGAAGTATTCAGACCCGTATTTTAGCAAATGCCAAGGGCGACCTGCATAACCCTAAACCCTAAACTCTGGAAGGTGACTTAGAACAGTGCTCTTCCGTTCTTACCGGAAAATCCCAGGCGGCCCTGCACCTAGTCCAACAAAACCAAAACTCGCGACCCAAAAACCGCTGCGCACTTAAAGCCTAAGCCCTCAACCCGAAAACCCGAAATTGCCCAACCCCTCTGCCCTCCGTTCAAAGTAAACCTAAATTGTTGACCCACGAAAACCTTAAACTCCGTAAATGCTTTGCCCCGGATCCGATACCCCAGGACCCTGACTGCTGATCCCTAAAACAGAACGCCGTGATAACAGAAACAACGTATACAACCTGTTGAAAACCGGGTATGACGATCCAAGAGCAACGCTCTCTGGGCGGTGCATGAAAGCTTGATGCTGGGGTCGCATGTCCTACACGCTCCGACGCTCGTGGTCTAGGGTTGCAAGTTTAAAGCTGCAGGGTGTTAGGGTTTCGGGCTTGAGGTTCCGTGTCGAGGACTGCGGGCTTTGGCACAGCGTCTACCCTAAACCCTAAACTAGTAATGGTTTAAAAACTACACCTTGAACCCAATTTGGGTTACTACACCCCAAACCCTACACCCTACATATCTAGGCTTCGGCTCTTCAGACATTGTTCGTTCCGCACAGGCCTGTGGAAGTAGGTGTTCGAGCGTTTCAGGCTGTTCATACAGGGGTCTGACTGATTAGAGCAGCATTTTTTTGAGGACGGAGGGGAGCACTATACGCAGAATTGCTGTTCCGACTCCTAGTGTTACTAGTATAGTTCAGGGACGTTCAGGGTGTAGGGTCGAAACCAGCGTGGGCTGCAGGATCTCGGAAGAAAGTTTGAAATCGGGCATAATAAGCATATTGAGATGAACATGTCTAATGATCCCGTGGAGTTTCATTACAACAAAAGCAGGAAACAGTTCGTACGAGCACTTACTAAAGTAAGGTGTGTGTGTGTGATGTTGATGGGGTCGAATAGCTTGTTTGGATCGTTTTCCCCTACCAGACAAAACAACTAAACAAAAACGTGTAAGCCAATGACAACTAAACTCACATCACGCACAGTCAGCACAATTCAGAAAGCGCGGAAACCCTAAACCCGAAGCCCTCAGACTAGACCCACACCCAAGAAGCCCTAAACCTCAAAACCCCCAAAACCCTAAACCCTAAAACTCAAACCCTTCCCCAAACTCTAAACCCTAAAACCCCAAACCCTAAATCCCCTAAACCCTAAACCCCCGAAACCCTATAAACCCTCCATCTGACTGGTATTCGTCTCCTCGTCCCATTCGTCGCGTTGGCTGCTGCCTTTTCCCCAGGCGTTTTGGGTCTTGTGGCCTAGGGCTTAAGAGGTTGAAACGGGTCCTTGTAAGGAGGCTAGAAGAACCCTAAACCCCTAGACCCTAAGGGTTCTATAAGGGGTTAAGGGTTCAAGACAAAATCCTGCGTCCTAGGCCCTTTGAAGCTTTTAGCCCGCAACCTCGAGGAGTTTGGGCTTCAAGTTTCTTTCGCAGTGCGCTTCAATCAAACTGCCCACAGAGAGCCTTCCAAGGCAACTTCTGACTAGGGTTCCTTTAAAGGGTTCCTTTAAAAGGGGTCCTATAAGGGTTACTATAGGGGTTCTATAATATAGAATAGGTTTTTTTTTGGGCTTCCCTTTGAAGCGTTTTCTCATTCCTCCCTTGGGCTGGGAGGAGCCTCAACCCCAAACCCAAAGCCATGCTCGCGTCAACTTGTTTAGGGTTTAGGCTTTAGGGTTTAGGGTTTACGGTTTAGGGGAGTCTCTATAGTGTAGTTGCCTCTGAGGCCAACCAGTTAGTTGTATGGCTAGGATGTGGCTAGCATCACCAAGGAAACAGTACGGTCAGGATGAGGGCTAGGATTCAAGCAAAGAGAAGCAGGGTAACCAACAAGCAAATGAATTTTGATTGGAGAGTATCGGCAAGGCTCGGGTGACTTCAGAGACTTAGATTCTGCGCATCAGATTGCAAGGATGTCGACGACAGTCGAGTATAGGTCAGTATGCACAACCCTAAAAAGGCTCAAGAGTGCAACTGATCTTCACCCAGGGATACCACGCGAGGCCAGTGCCGACCGGAAAAGAGAAACACTAAGCGACACACACGTGCCTTCTCAGCTTTGGGTGCTTCAGAATCCTGCTTCGGCGGCTCCTGGGCGTCTTCGGTTTAGGTTTAATGTTTCGGGCTGCGCTCATCGCAAACATGTAATATCAGAATTTGAGATTGGCAACTATCACGGCAGCAACACTTCAGCAGCCTGTACTGAAAATAGATATGGAAACAACACCGGTCACGACAAAGTCGACAGTCTCCGGTTTACATGGATTGGCTCGTCCGGAGGCCTATCCTCTGAACACTGTCTTTGCCTTCAAGACTGAGCCTTAGGGTTGAGGAGGCTAGTGGCACGAACCAACTTATACAACAGCAGAGGTCGGGTCAGTAGCAAGCTCTTGACATTCTAGTAGCCACACCGACCCAGTCATCGGGACCTTGAGTATGTCACGGAGCTTTCGGGCTGTTGTTGCAGTCCCTCCACTGAAAAAGAGCAAGGACTTCGGAAATCCATCCTTAAAGAAACCCTTAGTGAGAAACCTAGTGTACCCCCGGTTTAAGGTTTAGGGTTTAGGGTGGGGAAACCTCCGACCCCGAACATACTCAGTGCGAAACTGCTGAAGCCCGCACTGTCCGAACCACTGCGACCGCAGACCCCTGGGCGAAGTTTAAGGTTTCACCCTCAAGCCCTTGCCTTAAAATCCAAACACCGAAACCCTAGTTCCTACAGATCAACCCAAGCCCCCCCAAAACCATGGAACCTCTATAGAAACCCGTAAAGAACCCTTCAAGTGATCCTTAAAGGAGCCCTCGTTTCCGGAGACGCCCACCGGAGCAGCGTCTTCGAGGTCTCTGTTTCTCTGAAAGAAAATGGCCTGGCACAAGGTTTGAGGTTTATGGCGGTTAGGGGTGAATTAGGGTTTAGGGGTCAGGGTTTAGTTCGGGTTTAGCGGTTCGGGATGAATTAAGCGGTTAGGGTTTAAGGTTCAGGTTCTGGTTTCGGGTTCAGGGGCTTGTTTTGGGCGACATGTAGAAAATCCCTGCACGGATTGCTACTTTTGTGCCAACTTAGTCTCGAGGGGGTGCAAGAGCCCCCTAAGACCTGAACCATCACTAAACGGTTTGGGGTTTAGGGGTTTAGGTTATAGGAGTTTAGGGTTTCAGGGTTTGGGGTAAAGACCTGAAACATCACTAAACAATAACAGCAAAGCCCGACACGCTGAAGTTTGTAGAGCCCCTGAGCCCCCTACTGCCCCTAAAACCCCTCAAACACTCAAGCCGGTGGGACTCGAGGCTGATGGGACTTGACCCTTTCAAAAGCCAGAATGCAACCCTATGGCCCCAAGCACCAACTTTCTGTAACCTGCCCTGGGTACGATGAAGGAGCTGATTTTCTTTGCAGCAGAATAGGTCGAATTCTATGTATCAGCTATCAGGACCCTAAACCCTAAACCTTAAAGACCATGCTTCTTGTCATGATACCTCAGACCGTAACCCCTGAGCCGGAAATCCCCCAAGGCCCTAAACGCCCGGAGCTCTAAACCCTAAGCCGCACTCGTGCAAAGCTCCCTAACAAAGGCTGAACCACTTCATACCCCAAACCTGTATATCTTTACGTATCTTTGTTTTGGAGGGGGGCGGGGCAGGACCTATAGCTAGCACTTAGAACAAAGCTGTGAGACATGTTGTAATGTAAAAAATTGAGATGTATTATCGCGTGTTGCGATATGTTGTGGTATAAGTCCTGAGACAGATTGCTGTCAAACATGGTAACGTAGCATACATGCCCATAGTAAGCAACCCTAAGGAATCATACGCATACATACTCAAGCTTCTATATTGCATCAGCTGTCCAACACAAAGTCATGATCGGCGAGCTCCTGGCCCTGAGAAACCAGGGTCCTGAAACAACAACAGGGTCTACGTAGGATTGAAGTTGTGTAGGATATATCATATGGTATAGTATAATATACCCTAAGGGTCCAAGTAGTCCTTAGTTACGGTTTCTAAACCTCAAAAAGCCCTAAAGTCCTATAATGGTGTAGTCTGGTCTAATATATGGGTGGTTGTCAATATTAGTGTACCTTTTTGGGTCCTTACAATAATACGGCACCGAATATTTAGGGACCATAATTTTGACAACCACCCATATAGTAGTAGAGCTTAGGATCCTCAAGGTTGATAGTGCAGAGTTTAGGGTCGAAGTTTGGCCGGGTTTCGGTCGAGGGTCGAAGGTTACGGGGTTGGGGCTGAGGGTCCAGCGTCCGAAAACGTAGCTACCAAGTTTTGGGGGCGTATTCTACTATAATTATGATACGGAGCCGTCAGGAATAGTATTCGTATTATTCAAGCATCTATGTTAATTACACGCTCCAATCTGAGCCTCGCTGACCCCTTCATTTGACACGCGACCTTAATCCTCAGAGCACTGTACTCTGATACCACATCCCCGAACCCTCCATCGAGAAAACCGCGAACATTCCTGGGACTCCAGCAACACACCATGCACCAGCAGTGGCTGCTTAAAGAGCGGTCTGAAGAAAACGCTGTTCGTTGCATGGAGAAGGAGACGACGAACAAAAGAAACTGACAACGGCGACAACGACGAGACGAACGAAGAAAGCAAAGGTTCATCCACACCAAGATGTTGACCCACTACCTATGTTTACCAAAGCGCTTTTTTACTCGGGCGTTCAGGAGGCATGCATGAACCGAGCGTTGACGCGCACATCTTAAGAAATGTGCCATCTGAGCGAGGGCCTCTTGCAAAGTCTCAGCTTCGGTCGACGTCGTGTACTCGCAGTACATCCTGAGCTGGCCGGGGGCGCGATGAGGCGTGTGAAGAGCGAGCACCCGCCGCAATGTCCAAGGTGCGTGCTTGCCAGATTGCCACCACGACCGGTGTGCAAGCCGGTGGCGGCATATTTCCACCCTATAATAAACCCTATAAAACCTAAGCCGCAAAACCCTAAACCCTGAACCCGAACCCAAAACCCTAAACCCCAAATTGTAAACCCTGAACCTGGAAGCCCCTGAATCCTGAAGCCGCCTCAGGGCTTTGAGAAAGGACGGCCGGTTGCGGCTTCGTGCGGCTAGCACGACTGGCCTCCCGTTTCGGATACTACTGGCGCTTCGAGAATTAGAATCGGACTCCTCAAAAAGGCTCCTCTAAAGGTTGCTACAAGGGGTACTAAGAACGGTCTTTGGGTGTTTCGTCGTAATATAAGTACAAGAAGGAACCCTGAGCCCCTGAGCAATAGTATTACGTATTAGAGCCGCAGATAGGAGTCTTAGGCATTTCAATTTGAAGCGCTGTTCCGTGCTAAATTTGTCCGTATAAATAATGACTGAATTCCTCACTACCTTGATTGAGCCCCTAGTAAACAACTCAACGGGTAGTTCGCAAAGATAATACGGCACGCGTATACCAAAAAGGACCCTAAAAGGGACCCTAATTTAAAGAACAACCCACATGCTAACTCAGTTGTGTCATTGCAGTCTCCATGCGTCGAGGAGACTGCTGTGCCACATGTGCTCGGGTGTCGACAAGGTACCCCAAAACCTGAATCCCAATTCCTAAACTGCAAGCCCTAAACCCTAATCTCTAAACCCTAACTTACTTCAGAGTTGGCCTTCGTATCTCTTGGAACTATGTTTGGTGGTTCAGGGCAAGCAGTCGGAGCTTCCGCGTCTAGGTCTTCGGGGTGGCTAAGCCCGAAATTTACCTTAACTCCCTACAAACCTACCTTTGTAGGGTTCATTACCCTTGCTTCCTTCTATGAGTGTTTAATATTTGGGGTGTTAAGGTCAACCCAGAAACCCCATAAACCTTAAAGCTATGTCCAAACCTCCCGGCACAAAGGCGCCTGAAATCCATCAGACAGCTCCAGAGCCTTCGACATGTGCCAGGGTGCAGAGGTTTATGGCTCAGGTTGTAGGGTTTAGACTTTAGGGACGTAAGCCTGAGACAAAAAGCAATATATGCATTAACTGCTACTATCAGGGGATGTACATATGGCCTATCCCTATCCAACTCGCTTGGGTTCTAAGGTGTCTTGAAATCTCCAAGCCACAGCGACCATAACACGAAAGCCGAAACCATGGGTCCGACCTCTCAGAGTTACATAGATCGGACCCCTCTAGCATCCTAGGGGCCGTAATAATTAGAATAGGATTTGGGGGCCCCTTATACTATAATTATAATAAGGAAGCGCCAAAATAGCAGATGCAATTATTTAGGCTTCTATATTCGCATCCTAGGGGAACTAAAGGTTAACCTTTGGGATTGTATAGGTCTTGTAACATCCCAAGAAGGTAATAGGTTACCTACTCCACTACTATAAGCTCTTGAGGCTAGGGGTCGGGGTAGCTTAGTTGCAGTCGGCAAACCCTGAAACCCCTAAACTGGCCCTAACTTGTAAATCCTCAGCTCGAAACCGTTGAATCCTGGCTCCTAGGCAACTTTGAATCCCTGAACCCTAAACCCTAAACTTCTGAAGCAGTGCTCTGACGACACCCCCGCGCGGGCGGAGGTTCCGAAGACCTTGTGTTTTTAAAAGCTGCCATAGTTGGAAATGAAGGGTTTAGGGTGTAGGGGTTCACTTCAGAAGTGAAAACTCCCGCCGTAATGTAAGGGCCTAGACAGTTAGAATCAGGGCTTGTTGGGGAGTAGGTCACTATTGCAGTATAGACAGGGATCACAAGGAAATCTTTTACTAAATATGTAAGCCTGTATAGTACCAGCCACCAAAGCCTGTGACTGTGTGTGCCCCCATTGAGCCTTGACACAAGCCCTAAACGTCCAGGCCCCAAACTCCATATCCCGAAAGTTTGAACTGTAGAGCCCTTTAAAACCCGCAAACCCTAAACTAAAATGAAAGCGCAAACTCTTGAGAAGCAAACTCGAAACCCTGCATACCTTACTTCAGCCTTCAATTGCTTGATCCTCTCTGCGGCACGATCAGCCTTTCTCAACCTCCGGTTCGGCTGGGGGTTTGAAATTTCAGCTTACAAAAAGGAACTACAATGGAGACTATAGCCCCTATACTAAATCCTTATAGTAGCCCTTATAGTAGCCCTTACAGACCCCTTTAAATTGCCAGAGGTGTTCAACGGTTTCAGAAGCGAAGACTTCTGGCGGAACATTGAGGATTCAGCGAGGTTAGGGCTCGCAGGGATAAGGGTAAGCGGGTAATACGTACAAAGGCTGTAGACAAGATGCACCTTGATGCTTCATGCTTGTAGAAATATCTTAAGGTCAGGGTTAACAACTACTCCCGGTCTTCGGGGTGCTTTGTCTGCGACATCTTCTGCGACAGATCGGATCTCCCTCGGTATTCCCCTGAGCAGGTAGGCGAAACAGTAGTTTTGTTGGAGATCCACATTTTTCGAAATCCCTAAACCCTCGACCCGGCAAGGTAGAGACCTACGATAGAGGCCTTAATAATTACCAATAAACTATTTTGGGGGTTCCTTATTCGAGTTATAGTAGAATATCCCCCAAGAACCCTAGTTTAATTATCAAGACCCCTATATTAAACATTTATATACCCTTCAGGATCACGCAGTTGAGATCTGGGCACCAGACTCTTCGGCAGCGATCGCTTCTGCTTCCATCTGGTCAGCGGTGGCCTAGCGTGGGGGGACTCTGGGCTGTGTTACCCTAAAACTATACCGTAACTACACCTTAACCTACCAGACCCTACTACTTTTTTGTGGGTTCTTATTATAAACCCTAATACGGAATTTATAGGGTCCCTAGAAAAAAGTAGGTTTTGGTAGGTTAAGGTAAGGTTTAGGGTTTTCGGTTCAGCCTAAACTGCGGTTCAGGGCAGAGGGTGCAGCGTTTTGGGTGTTAAGGTTGGGTTTGTTGCTCCAAGGCCTGAAGTCTGCCATTCCGAATACAAAGCCCCTCACAAGCCCTTGTGAACAAAACACCATTCTAATTCGTCTTAAGGCTCCTAGATCATGCCCGCCAACTCGAAATCCCAAAAACAATCAAATACATGGAAACCCCCATCCTAAAAATCAAAAACCCCAAATCGAAATACTCAAACGTACTTGTAGCAACTCTGACAGTAACGTAGCAGGACTTACTCGAACCTCTACAATACCCTTGGCAGTAGCCCTGGCAGAGACCCTGAACCCCAACTGCTGAATTCTTAAACGACTAAGTAAACGTCTACTTACCCTTCAAAAAACCTGTGAAGAGCCCTTAGAGGAAGCGAAGCCGAATCCCGAAATCGTCGGCAGGATCTGTACCTCCGCCAGTTCCAACCGCACCTGAAACGAATCGAGAATCCGGTCGGGTTCAGGGTTTAGGATTCTATTTCTATGATCTGTGACGGTGATTACATCGGCTGAAGCTCGCGACCAGGAACCCCCTGTAAACAACAACAGCACCCGACCCGACGCACAACTAAGCTTAAACACCATCAATCTCAACTAGTATCTAGCGTGTGTGACGGCTCGGGTCCGTGGATGACGTTCAAATTTGAGAGAACACCTTGTAGCAACTTGAACCTAGCTCTAACTAGAGGGCGTGCGTAAGCAGTAAGTTATCAACCTTACGGGTGTGAGATGGACAGGTACTGTTGAGACAGCGATCATCACTGCAAGGATACTTTGTAACCTTACCGTTCTCGATACCATAGGAACCCCTCTAGGCCAGTGGGCGAGCACCTTGCTCATATTCCTTCTTAAACCCCAAACCCTAAACTTCTTGGGCTTAGCATCTTTTTCCTGGGTTGGTTTGAAGTTTAGGGCTCACGTAGCTCCCGAAGTAGCTGCCTCTCGGCCAGATTAGGCTTCCCTGCTTCCCACATGAGTACGTCGCTGGTACCAAACTAGGAAGACAACGTGAGCTTTGCTGCGAGAAGCCCCCACCCCCTCCCAACAGAAACATCCAAAGCCCACCATAACCCAAACAGAAAGCCTGGAAAATCCTTACCTAGAACCTTCGTAGAACCCTAAAGCCCCTTGAACAAGCCCTCAACCCTAAACCCTAAATCCCTAAAAAGCACTCAAAGGAACCCTTAAGAAGGAAGCCAAATCTCGCCTGCTCCAGCTGCCGTTCACTCAGCTCGCCCGGAGCTCTCAGCTCCTGGTGGTGTGGCTTTCGCCATTCCCAGAGGGTTTAGGGTTTAGGGTTTGGGAACCAGAGTTCAGGATTTAGGATTTGGGGTTTTTTTGAGAGGAGTGGGGGAGAGGGGCGGGTGAGGGGTTTGTTTAGGGTTGAGGGCGAGGGGCTCAGGGGCCCAGGGTTTCAGCACTTCGTTGAACATGCTATAGGGGCCTTAGTCATTTAAGAGGGTTAGGGAATACTGGCGGTCATTATATTCAAGAACAAACAGCAAACAAACACATATGAATGTGAATACAGATATAACTATTCGGGAGTACAAATAAGTTTAAACATAATAGAACTATAGACACACATGTGAACATAAATATGAATATATATATATATATATGTGTGTATGTATGTATGTATGTATGTATGTGTGTATACATATGCCTGACATTATAGAACCTTAAACTTTAGAAATATCCTTGATTTGACTTAAGGTAATTACATGCCTGAACCAATGGTTTTGGGTTTAGTTGAGGAGATTCGAATCGTTTCCGGACTTCGTGGCTGGTAACGAAGCCGCAGACCCCAACAATCGCTGCCTGGACCTCCGCGATGGAGTTGATCTCGGATGTCAGTGCTGCCTCACTGGGATCATCTAAGGTTCCGGGTTCAGCAAGCCTCCATGGTGCCGACCCTGCCAGCCCCTGGCTGTGAAACCCGTGCACGTTCTGAAGCAAGCTGACCCATGCAGAAGCCGTCCCGAAAACCCGCGTACAAGATAAGCCCAAATTCGAAAGGCCCGAACTTGTCCCAAAGCCTTATCCGGGAACTTATCAACTCCCAATTTATCAAGTTACAGCTGTGTGGGCTACCTTAAGCTACGATAACCTACTTTTTGTAGGTTCCTATTTTTAACCCCAATATGGAATTTGTAGGGACCCTACAAAAAAGAGTACATTTTGGTAGGTTGAGGTACGTAGGATCTAACATTTCGGCTCAACCCCTCCCTTTCTCTGCCGCTGCGCGGCTGTGCGCGTTCCGCGCAGCGCCGGCTCGTGGGAAAATTCGGCCTGGAGTGGCTGAAAGCAGGGCTTCTACAGGGGAGTTGTGAAATTTCTCGGGGGTCGCTCAAGCCTCGATCCGGTGACGACACGAGGTGTACCTCTACCCCCAAAATGTGTAAAATAATAGCCTTTTATGGGCTTCGGGCCATTATTTTACCTACTTTGGGGGGTTGTAGGTAGGGTTTAGGGGATATAGGGTTGAATATAAGCTCGTCTGGGTCTAGGGCTTGGGTTGTGAGTTGCTCCCCCATGCTCCGCGGTCCGTGTATGCCTGTTGAAGGAGATTGCGCTCGTACGGCGGGGAAGAGGGGAAGCTTCCAGCTCCGCTACCGTAGTGTTTAGGGTTTAGAGTTCCCGTGAATTTTTAGGGTTTACGGGTTCGGGTGGCAATAATATCCAGTTATAGCCGTATGTTTATATTACAACATACTGTGAAATTCAGGCCCCTGTATCACCCCTACCTGTTCCCGGAGATAAGCACGAAATGCTTTGTTGGGGACTGAAGACAGCAGCCATCATCTAGAACAGTGGAGTTGCACAGAGGCAGTGGTTCTCACTGAGACGCTTCACCGTAGACCCAAGCCCCGTAAACCATCGTACCACTGAGCCCTAAACCCTACAGCCTAAACCCGAAACGACAAACCCGATTGAGGGCTCATTATTTCGAGATTGAGGCAGGTTTTTGGTTAGATTGGAGTGCAGGCTACCAACAGTAGGACATATATGCTAGCATTTGGAGTTGACATACATGCACATGAATATAAAGCAATAAGAAGAAGGAACAAGACAACAACAACATTAGTAAGAGGTTAAGAGCGTAAAAGCAGCACATTAACATGCGTACAACAACCCACGTTTCTCTCAGCAGAACGCCGTGAGCTTGGCTTGCTGCAACCGAAACCCTTGAGTCCCTAAAGGCGTTTGGGTTTGGGGTTAAGTTAAGGGTTGTTGGGTTCTGAAGGCGGGAAACGAACCCTGAAGCCCTCAAACGAAACCCTGACATAGGCTAAACCCAAAACCCCTACCTGAACGGAGCCCTGCACCCTGAACACCACGGGGCATCTTGAAGCCGTTCAACCCGCTACTGGGCTCGATAAAGCACTCGGCCAGTTGAGTGCACGTGGTTTGAAGGGGGTTTTGGGCTTTGGCTATGGGTCCAGGGTTCTAGCTTTATATCGTGCTTAGCGTTTAGGGATCTTCATGCTTTCTTGTAATTGCTGGGTATTCTGATGTATTCTGGTATCTGCTTGGTTTGGGGTGGAGTGGGGTTCAGGCCGCGGTCTGTTGGGGAGCCCTGGGGGCTTGACGTTTGCCTGGTTTCGGAGTTTAAGCTTGAGGGATCTTGAGGGTTTAGGGTGCAGGCTTTAGGGTTTAGGGTTTCGGAGTTTGAGGTCGAGGATTTTGGGTTTAGGGTTTAGGGTATAAGGTTGAGGATTTGGGGTGTCGGGCTCGGCAAACCCACTCCAGGCATGGACACGAGTTCAGCCCCACAGCTTTTTTTCGCATACCGCCGGGTGCCTCGCCTCGATAAAACCTAGCATTCTGTGGCGAAGGGCTGCCGAACCGCCCATCATGGGATACACCGTTAATAGAATACCATAACATGATGCCCAATAGGATATTTTTGCGTATAGGGTATAACCAAATGTAGATAAATTCGAGAAGAGTTTATGCAGTTTGTAGCACATGTACCTACGTAGCTACATGTAGGGAATACATATTTTGACATAGAGGCTTTATACTTCTGTGTAAGTATATGTATATATGTACATAACGTGCATACATCCATCCGTGCATGCATGCACGCACGCACATCATTCCGTCCATCCGTGCATCCGTCGATCCATCCATCCATCCATCCATCCATGCATTCATGTGTGCATGCATGCATGCATGCATGCATGCATGCATGCACACGCGCAAACACAACTACATAACATACCATACCATACCATACCATACCATACCATACATTCCCATTACCATATCATACATACCATACATACCATACATACCATACATACCATACATATCATACATACCATACATATATGCATACATACATACATACATACATACATACATACATACATACATAAAAAATTCATACGTACACATAAACATTCACCCTTACATACATACATGCATACATCCACATATACATATACATATACACGTACGCGTACACGTACATATACATATACATATGCATATACATATATACATATACAAATATACATATACATATACATATGCATACAGATATAGATGCATATTTACACATAAACATACATACACATATGCATATACATATACATATACATATACATATACATAGGCATATACATAGGCATATACATATATGCATATACATGTACATATACATATACATATACATGTACATGTGCATATACATATACATATACATATACATATGCATATGCATATGCATATGCATACACATATGCATATACATATATGCATATACATGAACATGGACATACACATATACATAGACATAGACATGGACATAGACAGACATAGACATAGACATAGACATAGACATCGACATCGACATAGACATAGACATGTACATATACATATACACATACATATGCCTATGCATATGAAAATACATACGCATATTCCTGTCCCTATACCTATACCATCGTGTACTTATACACATTCATGTAAGCTGGATGTTCGTGTGCTTCAGGTGTCGTACACAGGGCGTCCTTCTACGTTGGTGCGTCCTCGTCTGTTTCAAAACTCGTGTCTGATTCGAACACCACGCCAGCCCCAACACATTAACCCATTGACCCACTCATTCTGGCCAAACGGATGCGTGAGGCCCCAACCCATTAGCCAATTGACCCATTAACCCAATCATTCTAGCCAAATGGACTGGGGAGGCTTCAACACATTAACCCATTGAACCCATCATTCTGGTCAAATGGAGAAAGTTCAAGGATAGTGTCAAATATTTGGGTGGCCACTTGGGCTCAAACCGGCGAAAAATTGATCACAGACTTCGCTGCGCACGTGCTGCCTTCAACAGTTTGGGCGCCAGGGTTTGGAAGAATCGTGGTTTGAAACCTGAGACGCTGAAAATTCTGCTTCGGTCGTCAGGTGTCATTTGGTAGGGGCCCCATGAGTGTTATGCCTTGACCAACAGCGAAACGGCCAGACTCGAGAGGCAGCAGAACGATTTGCGCTGGAGACTGCACTGTTTTTGTCACGACCTCCCCGTCGGGCCTGAGAAGTACAGAAACCGGCCCATGTCTGAAAGACTGCGAGAGTGGCTAGCGGTTCACACTGTTGAGTCTCAGCTGGTTGTGGCTAGAGTGTCGTGGTTGGTTGACAGTAAGCTTGGTGGTACCCCTCAAGTTTGGGGTCTAATCTTTGGCGTCTTTGACTTTGAAGACCAAGCCCCGCGCAGTCCATGGCACTAGCTTTGGGAAAGATATCTGGGTCGGGTCAAAGCCGTTTTGGGCCCTGATCTTCCTGCACAACAGACGGAACAGATTTTCGAGCATCTGACTGGGCTCAGTGAAGCCTCTCGAAACAAGCTGTTGGCCAGATGCTTGTCGTTTAGGAACTCAGGGATGTGTTTTGCCCTGACTGTTCTTCTAAGTTTCTGGACCAACGGTGGCTTCGTTTTCACCAAAAGCGTGTGCACACGCACAGAGACCCTAACCCCGAAGATGCCCTTTTGGACACTAAGCGTATAACCCGACGGGTGTCACTTGTGACTGTTGTGGGTTTCCCCGTGTATACGGTTTCCTTGTTGCAGCACGTAGACAAAGGGCTGTTTGTAGGGAGGGTATAAAGTGGATGTGGCAACAACACAGCAATAGTGTCACGCCCACTTTCCCAACATGTGCACTGTCAGGCAAGGCAAACTCCAAGCGAGAAAGAGCCAGAATCGCCGACATGTGGAGGGAGCTTCTTGTTCGACGCTCACAAAAGAAGTGCTGGCACAGGCCCAGCTTTTTAGAGATGAGCAGCGCGGAGCGCGCCATCAACCCAGCTAGGATGCTGCAGCCTGAAGCATTGGGTCCTAGGGGCTGCTTCGGGCCTTCTTGGCATTTGGCCTCGGAGGCAGCGCGTGTGGCACCGCAGAGCGGCAGTAACACGCGCGCAGCGCCAGTTCGAGGTGGACGGCGACGTTCTTTCAGAATGAGGTCAGATAGAGAGAGAGAGAGGATAATGGGTCAACGGGTTAGCGGGCGACAAACCCAATGATTTGCCCAAGTGGGGATGGACCCTGCTCCCGGGTTCATTTGGCCAGAATGATTGGGTTAGTGGGTTGACGGGTTGCGGCCTCCAAGTCCATTGTTGGGGCCTCACGCGTCCATTTGGCCAGAATCATTGGGTCAATGCGTTAATGGGTGGGGACTAGGGGGTGTGTGGAAACAGGCACGGTGTTTCGAAACGGACCAGGGCACATCAACGTAGGACGCCCTGAGTCCGACAACAAAAAACACACGAACCTGCAGTTTAGCAGGACTATATTATGCCATATGATGGACTGTAACCCAGACTTCCATTATTACGAACTACATTGTAGACTATACTACAAACTCTCCGAAAAACTGTACTGTAAACTGTACAACTGGCTTTAAAATTTACTATACTACTACATATTATACTATATATTCTACGATATAGCATGCTACATACCATCCTTTGTATTCTACTTTAAGAACACTATGTACTACTGCGTAGTTTGCTATAGACAGTACCAACTACTATATTTACACTTTACCCCATACCATGCTTAGTACTACACATACTGTACTCTATATCTTCGTTTGTAATATACTATATATATACTATTCTGTATACAACACTATGTACTACAACGAACTATACTAAACTATGCTCAACTCTTCTCTACTATATTACACTACTGCGATATACTGTGTTCTGATACATATTACATACTAGCCCACTATAACATCACATTCTAGCATGCTATATGGCATATGTTATTGTACATGATGCTTATGTACTCTTTCAAAACGTGCCTTATTATTGTCGGTGCTATGTTAGACACAAGGCTGTATGCTTCACATTCCAAAACAAATGACATACTGAGTCATGTAATCTGTTATCCTGTATTTCATACAGTTTAACTGGCTACATCATACCAGATGAAACAACACATTAAAAGATGCACACGTCAACAAACGAATCGTTAAAAAATAGATCGTCTTATCCTGTATCATCTCCATTTCTATGATATGCTGTAGCCTCTTGAAGATCATGCTATGATTCCTTCTGAGTTTTTGAACCTTATTTAGCACTCGAGTAGAGTAAGATGTATTTTACCAGGTCACATGGTATCTGATGATATTCGTCTGGAGTACCTGATAAACATATATATATGTATATATATATATATAAATTCGGTTGTAAGTTGTTGTCGTTCCATATGATTTTACACATAAGAAGGTGCCACATTACACCATGTCATGTTGTAGCATACGGTGCTGGGGCATACTAGGTTTTATCATGGAGCATAGCATATGGTAAGATACACTGTAGTAGTTGAACATCCGATTCGGCGCATCATGTTAATTTACAAAGCTATAAACTGCAGACCAACACAACTTGCTGTTCTATGTCGTTCTAAAGGTGTTGTAGTGATTGTAGTGTAACACATGATATCATGTTAGGTTACATTATTCCATATTTCCTTGTCTTGCTGTATGTAGAATGAACTACGTGGTTTCTGTTAGTGTGTACATCATCTGTTTATTCTTGCACATGAGCATTAGTATGTATTTGCCATTAACTTTCTGCGCAAATTGCGTTTCTCTGATAGCAAGATAGAGTTCCCCAATGCCTTGCCACAAACCACAGCCCTAAACATTGCGATTTCCTAGTCGATTGCAGCAAACCACCGCTCAGAGTCTTAGAAATTTGAGATTCTATGGGTCCGTACTTCATCGGTGCAGTGGGGGAGATGGCGAAATCTGGGGGGGGGGATAACCACGCGTCCATACATACATATATATATATATAATATATATATATATATATACATACATACATACATACATATACTGAGGCTGTGCAATGCTAGTCGACCCATTGTACTCATTTTGCACAAGGATCCTTCTCATCGCAGAAGGCACTGCCGTCTGCCTTCGTGTCAGTGCAAGCGTGGCAATCCTTGCCCACGAACTGTTGTGGGTCGAACCCGCAGCACTTCCTTGCGAGGTCTTCTGCACTTAACAGGCCGAGAGAACATGCGGCAAACACATCCAGCAAACATATATCAATAGGGACCATAAGGGGGAAGCTAATACTGAATACGTATTCCTAAACACGATACAAAACCCTTCATTACCGTCATAAAGCTCAGAAAGATGTGATCTGTTTACTAAAACTTCCGACCCCTAGAGCAGGCCAGGGGCGCGAAGCGGTGGATAGTCGCGATGTACTCACAATAAGGCCCCGTACTCCACATCTGGCAATCGCAATCGTCTTCGCTCCTCCTGAAATCGGGGCTCATGCAACATGATTCTTCGTTTCCGGTCGGTGCCGAGTTTCTATTATCGGTTCGTTCTGGAGGTGTCGATTTTTCTGTGTCCGGGTTCCGTCTCGAGACCCTAAACCCTAAACCCGCCCTTTCAGCCGGCCAAAATTTTGGCCCAGGCGCCCCGACGGAAGCTAAAACAGACCTGCCCGCGAGAGTAAACACCAAACGGTTTAGGGCTAAGGGGTTTAAGGGTTTTTTTTTTAAACAGGCCTTTTCTGTCTCGCATATCCAGAAAGCGACTCTCACTGGCCGTATGGCAAAGCTTGTTGTTTAAGGGTTTAGAGGTTTAGGGAAAGCCCAAGCCGAAACCAAAAGGAGCCACAATCGGAAAGCACCACGGTCATAAGCCGGTCAGTGTTGCCGCATGGGCCCTGTGCCAATCCACACGACCCTGAAAGCCTAATATAGTGGCCTTAATAATTAGAATATGGTTTTCGGGCGCATTATACAATAAGGAGCCCCCAACATAGTGTAAGTAGTAAGGGCCCCTATATTACGTTCCTAAGCCCTAAGCCCGCGACTGCGAACCGAAAGTCTCCCCTTATAGTTATTTAGGGGTTTAGGGTTTCGGGTTTCGGGTTTAGGGGTTAAGGGGTTTAGGGTTTCGGGTTTAGGGGTTTAGGGTTTCGGGTTTAGGTATAAGACAAGAAACAACGTAAGCCCGCCCCAAACAGTAATGGAAACTATATACCCGTAGCATTAGTTTCACCCGAAGCGGAGGAAAGGAGCCTTAAATCGAACACCTGCGCTGGAGATTGGACGTAATTTCGGCATTATAGGTCTGACTCCCCCTCATAAGCCACAGAAACGAAAGGTTAAACTTTCCCATTCCCACTAAACCATAAGAACCCAAAAAGTTTAAAGGTTGGGTATTGGGGATCTGAGAAGTTGCAAAACTAACACTAAACCCCATGAGCCTAAAATTCGCTGCGCCTGCAGCTGGTATACTCAGGCAGATCATCGGAACAGACCGGTTTGCTTTTTGGCGCCTGCCTGGTGGGATTCTAAGGACTTCCTCAGAGGGTTTAGGGTTCAGGAGTCCTACAAGGTTTCAGAAGGGTCATAATGTTTTAGTGTGATAAGGTCTTGGAGTTTAGTGCCTTGGGATTTGAAGATAACCTGGTTTCTTGGGTATGGTTTGCTACTCATTCTTGGGTTTGTCTATTATGGGCCACGTCTTCCATGGACTCTCCTACGCCCTCAGCTGTATTGGCACCCATGTTGGGGGCTTGCCGAATAACCCTAAACCCTAAACCCTAAATAACTAAACCCGAATCTTCGGGCCAAGAACCCATCATGCCAAACCAGGACTTTCTCAGGGGGCGGAGCTGTTGGATTCTAGGCTCGTGCCAGAAAGCTTAGCCAAGCGGAGGTCTACGTTCTATAGGCCTATAGGCTTTAGGGTTTGGGGTTCAGGGTTTGGGGTTTAGGGTTCAGGGTCTCAGAAAAGTTCCGCGAAAGGTGCACTGCTAGGGAGCTACAAGGGGCTTATTCGGATTGCCCTGGATTTTTATGGGACCTTCACAAGGGTGTTAGCATGGCTTTACAGGGCTATATCCACGGACAGCTACGATTAGAGCGGTAGAGAATACGATGTTTTTTCGTGGTTGGGGGATTGCCCCGCGTTTGGGTCTCGGCAAACAGATCGATAACACGGAAATCATGACCTTAGGCCAACTTTCCATGTGAGGTGCAAACCAAGCGGCACTTTGCAAGCATTCGTACAGGAATGGCTGAACCACTGCCTCGGTCTCTGCAGGAGGAACTGAGAAAAGCAATAGCCTCGCTCCGACAATCGGAGCTAGTAGTCGTGATTGAACAACCACTCACGATCTCATTACATAGCTGGTACTGGTGGCAGGAACAACATGGAAAGCGTTAGTCTTCAGCGTAACCACCCGGCTCACCCTCACCGCCCACATCACCCTCCCCCTCCTCCATCACCACCTTCCTTGGCCCTTCTTTATTCAGAAGACGATTTCTTCTTGTCACCAGCGCAGCCGGTCAAAATGCGCAGTGGGTCCTTGCAGAAAGCAGGGGCTGCTGCAAGGACATTAGGCAGAAGGGTATATGTGGCGGTATATTACCCTAAGGGTCCTTGTACCCAAATAGTATATACTTTGGGCCCAATGTACCCATATAGGGAGTACTTTAAGGCCAAAGTATATACTATGTGAGTACATGGACCCTCAGGGTTATGCACAGGGATGACCTGAGGTGGTATGATAGTATGGTACGCATCGAGCGTCATCGAGCCAGATTAAAGCGATGTTGAGAGTTCGGAAGTTCGGGAGATCCTGAACCCTAAACCCCTAAACCCTAAACCCTGTAAACCCTGAACCCCTGAACCCTAAACCCTGTAAACCCTAAACCCCTAAACCCTAAACCCTGACTCTTCCGGCATTGAACAAGCAGGAACACGCAAGAGGGAGCTGGAGGCGGCGGCAGAACACTTCTAATACGGCTGGTGATGTAAATCCTGCATACCCATTTTTATAAGGAATATACCATACTTCCCATAGTTTAGGGTCCTTAAGGAAAATGCAGGATTTATATCATCAACCCTAAACCCTAAACCCTAAAACCCTATAGATCCCCTACAGGAACTCCTTAAAGGTACCCTTATAGATCCCTATTAAAGGAACCCTAGGATTTATATCATCAACCATATCTACCGCCGATAACGAGGAAAAGGTGCAAGGTCATTAATCCAAAGAACCAAACACACCGTCGGTTTAGGGTTTAGGGTATGAGGCTTAGGGTTTAGGGTTTAAGGGTTAGGGTTGGTTTAGGGTTTATCCGGACCATGGCCAACAAAAAACCTGAAACCCGACACGATGAGTCTAAGATCCAGCACACTCAAATGCAACAACAGGCAGTGGCCCCGGAGAAGTGTTAGCCTAAACCGCCAAAAGTAGGTAAAATACCAGCCCAAGACCTATAAAAGGCTATTATTACTATTGTTTTACAGGATGACGCGAGACCCTTCTAGCAACTTGGGTCCCGGCCCCCCACTTTCCTCGACCCATTCTGTGGGAGTCCCACCACCCTTGGTGTGGTGTGGCTCGGAGTTTTTTCGGGTATATCCCCAACCCTCAGCTCTAAAACGCTGAAGTGCTAAACCCTGAAGCCCTAAACCCTAAACCCTAAACAAAACTCTAAAGCCCTACAACCCTAAACCTTTAACTCCGCAGTCGGTCGTGAGTTTGAAAGGAAGGTTACCAAAGAAGCATCCTTGAGAAGTTTCCCGGGTTTGAATATATATATATATATGTATGTATATTTAAATATAAGATACCCCAAGCCTTATTTGATCCCAAAGCACCTGAGCCCTAAACCGCTCGAGCAGGCTGCCTTTTGGGTTGACGGGGGGGTTCCGGTTCTGGGGTTTCAGGCTGATACCTTGGATTTAGGGCTTTAGGGTTTTAGGATCTCAGGGCTTCGGGGTTTGGGGTTCCAGGGCTTTAGGGCTTTGGAGTTTAAGGCTCGTTCGCATGTGCTAACTATCCTCGCCCTAAGCCCTAAACCCTAAAGGTAGCAGAGCTGCTCCAGGCCAAAGAACCACACCCAAACAACCGCAAACCCGAACCCTAAACCCTTAACCCTAAACCCTGATTCCTGCTACCGGATCTGGAATGATTAGTACTCGTATTCCCTCACAGTCCCTGGTATTCCCCCTTGAGGCCTTGCTCCTTACACGATGCAAAGCGTCGGCACCGCAATGTAAACCGTACCTGGGCCCTATAACATCTGCCTTTCTAAGGTCCCGTATTGTAGTTTCTTTATATAAGTCCTTCAAAAGGTAGGATATTTGGGGGTTAAGGTAAGCCCTAGAACAAACACATGCTTCATAGACTCGGAAGCCTGAAAAACGCACACCCACGTAAGCTCTTGAGCTAGTTTTCGAAAAGCAGCAAGAAAAAAGAGTCCGCTTGGCGGCAAGACACCGGGCAGCTCGGCGCAGGAAGAGGCGGCAATCTATCCACATCACGCACGTCATCCACAGCCCGAACCTCCGTTGAGCGGCACGAGCTTTCGCTTGTGGCATCGGATTTCTAGACCCTGGCTGAAACTTCGGATTTTTCAAGTCATGTAGGGCTGGGGAACATATTTACTTAAACAGTTCGATGGCCAAGGGAAGCTTGAAAGCCGAACGAACCGCGGAACTCCAATGCGCAGCCAAGGCACAGCAAAGCTCTTGTGGATCAAGGCCATGCCCGCAAGCATGCGAGCGACAGTCCTGGTGTAATATAGGGCCCTTAATGATTAGAATAGGGTTTTGGGGTTTATTGTACTATAAATATAATATAAGGAACCCCCAAAATAGTATAGGTAATTATTTAGGCCCCTATATTAGAGCTTTCAGTCCTGAAAAGTCGTCGCGGAATCAATCCTAACCGCAACTTGCTGCTTCCGGAGTACGATCCTTCCTCAACCTTTGAACTTTGGTGCCTGAAGCACAAGCCCGAAGCCCTAAACCCGAATATAAGACCACGAAAGTAGAACAGGTTTTCTGGGTATAGTGTACTGTGATTTGTATGTATCTAGGACAAATGAGGCGACATTGACCTCAAGCGGATACTTGTACCCGTCATTCCGACCCCTTTATTTCAACCCCAAACCACAAGCCCTACTTGGACCCTAGAAAACCTACCTGTTTAAGGTTCCCGACTATGGATTCCTTATACAAGTCCTGAAACAGGTAGGTTATTGGCGCCGTCCTTGGTGTTGGGGTTGAGGGTTTAGGGTTTGAGGCTTTGGGGCTCAGGAATTTGGGATGTAAGGCATTATGAGACTTTTGGGGTTTAGGGTTACGGGTCAGAACCCGAAGCCAGAAAACCCCAAACCCCAAGCGTTAAATCTGGGCTTAGGGCTGATATTGGCTAAAAGCGGCTCTTCAGACGTATTCCACCCTTGTCCTTGCGTTTCTTCGTGTGAATTTGTGTAGACCCCCGATTAACAGCCCCTCTCCCTGAACAAGGCTTAACATGGGGATCCTCGAGCTCAGGCCCTTGAGGGAAGGGGCTCAACAACCCGGGCCGTAAAGCCCCAAATGCTGAACTCTTCGTCGCTTAGAAGTTGCAGACCCTATGACATAGGAGCAGAATGAGAGCAGAGCTTGAACTCCTCTGTAGAACAGACTCACCCGGCCTCGACATCTTGGCAAACTGTAAAGATCAGACTGGAATCGCGAGAAACTGGGCGCGAATCCTAGAAACTGGAGCCAAGCGAGCGCCGGGGCTTAGGGTCGAGACTTAACATTGCGCCATCTCAGGGCAGAACAAGAACACGTACTTGAGGCTAGGCAAGATGTCAACGAAAAAGTCTGGTCTAGACCAACTGCCTACACCTCCAAACTTGATCAAGTGTACTCCAGACCAGTAGTTAATGTAGACTCCGGATTAACAAACCATTCTCCCACTATATGGATGAATATAATAAACATCTGCATGCTAATCTTTGGGCCTTTAAGGAAAGGGGGTGCGTTCATCAGAGATCTAAATTAAGGTGAACTCTGTACAAGGCACAGACAGCCATCATAAGCCGGAAAAATGTTGCGTCAATCCGAAGCTGTCGCCCAAATTGTAAAAGGGAAATCCTAGATCCTAGATCCGAAGCCCTACATCCCATACCCTAAACCCTGAACGGTGGTTAGGGCTAAGTCTTAGCCACCCTAAACCCTAAACCCCTAAACCCTAAACCCTAAACCCCTAAACCCTAAACCCTAAACCCTACAATACAGGCCAGAAAGATAGAAACTCTGGGAACGGAGGTCGTGAGCTCCATTTCCAAGTGTTCTCAACACTGGGGTTTCATGTTGCAGGATCGTTCTTGGTTTAGGGTTTAGGGTTTATGTATGTATGCATGTAAGGTTTAAGCTTCAGCGTTCCGGGTCTGTGTATGCAAGCCCGGGTGCGTGAGCGAATGCGTACACGTCACAAGTCTGTACCGGCAATACATCTGTGTCACGCAGACAAACTGACCCGCAGCCCAAAAATCCTGTCAAGCACAAACAAGAAAGAAAAGCAAAGGATGCAGCTGGACAAACACCTACACTTCGAACCTTCAACCCTCCATCCATCCAGACATCTATGAATGCAATGCACACGACTTTAGAACCGCACTTTCTCATAAACCTCAAAACCCTGTAAACCCTTAACCGCCTTAACCCTACGAGCCCTAAACCCTAATCCCTAAACCCTACTAAAACCCAAAACCCTGTCCTTAACGCTGTAAACTCTAAATCCTAAGCCCTAAACCCTTAGCAACCCTAAACCCTACAAAGCCTAAGCCCTAAACCCTACTAAAACCCTACTCAACCCTGAAAACTAGAAGCTACAAAGCCTAAGCCCTAACGGGCAAACCGCTGCCTTCGCATCCAAAGCCAACTCGGCCTGGGAATGAAGTGGGGCCCATATAAAGCCTTTTTTTGAGCTCCTCTTTCCGCTTAAGGAAAAAATAATGGTCTTAGGGTTTAGGATTTAGGATCTAGGGTTTAGGGTTCAGGGTTTAGGCTAGGGACCGCCTAAGGTAGGGTGCTGGGGCTCAGGCTTACACAGACTCGACAATGCGGTCCCGGCGGGTAGCCACCTAAGACTCCCTGGTCCTGACACAGGCACGAGTCGCTAAAGAGAGATTCAAGATACCAGCGAACCTGGCCTTGTGCTTGGCGCAGACCTATAGATGTGTGGCGGGAAATCGCAGCAAAGCACTAGGGAGACAGGGCCCAGACAGTGTTGAAAAGGCGATCCGGTCTTCGCCGCCCCGCAGGTTGCGGTAGGTAACAGCACACAAAGCACTGGGACTGCCGCGAGTTGACTTTGGTGGTCCCAGTGTCTGAAGCATCTGCCGTATCCGTCTTGAGGAAGACGTGTGGCCATCCCTGAGTGTACAAGGTGACTGAGGCTGCTGAACTGAAACCCTAAACCCTAAACCCCTAAACCCTAAACCCTAAACCCTCGTGCACCAGGGCAAGAGCAGCTTGCCAGGCGCAGGTGAGAAACTCCGGCCCCCTTGGAACGCGGATGCGACTGCAAGGGGGGGTCCGCCTCTCGTAGAGGATAATGCTCCTTTAGGGTTTAGGGTGTAGGGTTTAAGGTGTAGGGTTCAGGGTTTAGGGCTTAGGGTTTAGGGCTTGTAGGGCTTAGGGTTTACGGACCCTACAAAACCTTCCTTTTTAGGGTTCCTTGTCTTTATTTCCTTATATATGTCCTTAAAGAAGGTAGATTCTTTAGGGTCCAGCTAAGCTTTAGCGTTAGTTTAGGGCTTAAGATTTAGGTTTAGAGGCTGTTACTGGGGGGATCACATAGGGTCCTGATTAGAGTTTAGGGTTTAGGGTTTGCTACTTTCCTTCCGAAGGGCAGCGCCCGAGCCACCCTTTCCCCCGAAAGCATAAGAATCGACTTCTCCATAAGTCAACCAAGATCAGTCATCAAGAAGCCATGGGTGCAGGGCGATGAACTTACATCTTGAGACTGCAAAAGAACGAAATCCAAAACCCCAAAATACCCTAATCACAAACCTCCAAACCAACACTGAAGCCCTAAAACCGAAAGCCCTGAATCCCGAAAGCTCTCACAGCATCCCCATAGAAGGTTCAGGGTTTAGGGTTTAGGTTATAGAGCCCTCAAGAAAAAGACACATTGCAGCACCCTTCGCAGAAGATCCGCCTGGTCAAAGGCCGTGGCTGTCAGGGAGTCCTGGAGCCCCGAACCCGGTGGAAAAAAATTCGGATTTTATAGGGCTGAGGGTTCAGGGTTTGGGGTTTAGGATTTAGGGTTTAGGGTTTTGGGGTTTGGGGTTTTAGGTTTTGGGTTTCAGAAGGGTGCTGCAAGGGTGTTGTGGGGTTGCAGAAAGGTGCTATGGGGCTTTGTATGGGAATCTACATGAAGGTCTTGAAGAGGGGTTGAAGGGTGCTCTACGGGTTGACAGGGCCTTAACAAAGGGTTTTTATTTCAAAACGCCTTCAAAAAGCCAATCACCACGTAGGGGGACATGGATATCATTGCTAATTCTTCAGACCTTCATGTTTCACCGCAGCTGTCAGTGTCAATGGAAAGACCCTGAGGGATTCAATAAAGGGATACTACAACCATGAGGGCGGTAGGAGTCTAGGGCGGCTCGATCTGCAAGGGCCCGTGAGGTAGAGCGACTTTTGGCCCGGAGGTTCCGGCAGAGGTGGGGTGGGCTGCCAGAATCACAAGCAGCCATCCCCAAATTCTAGTCATAATGGAGGCATCGATCAGGGCTTCGGTCGGTATATGGTGATCGTCATTCTCGGTCCAAGACACACCCGACGCACCGTCTCCAAACATGACTCGCCATGGCCACCGGCATCCATCATGATTGAAGGTGCTACCCTAACAAGCTTCAAGGTCGCACTCTTTGAGAAAACAAACTTATCACATGGAAGATGCATACAGTCGCTGTGCTTGATTACACAGCTTGGAAATACCTGCACAGTTCCAGTAGCTCATGTTCAACGGGAATGCTTGGAGCGCAGCTTCCTAACCCCGAATTTATCCTCAACCTTTAAGCCCTAAACTCTAAACCTTAAACTCTAGTTAAGCCCTGAATCCCAAGCGAAACCCAATGTGAGAAACTCCCAAAATCCTAAAGCCCTGACGCAACCTCAAAGTGCTGAACTTCGAAACCCACCAACCAAAATCCTAAGCCCAGTGATCCACGATAGAAACCCTCAGAAGATCCCTAGACCCTAAACCCTAAACCCCTTAAGCCGCAACCGGGTCCGGGAGAAGCCCAGGCGCCATGGCCAATGGTGCTGTGGTAGCCATTAGCGAGTCCTTTGGCTCTCGCTGTTAGTAGAAAGCAGTTTAAGCTTTTGCGTTTAGGGATGTTTAGGGTTCAGGGTGGGCTTTGGGCTGGCTGAATATGAAGGCCTTCTTGACTATAAGAGTGATAAGAATCGTCCTCTTAAGGGCTTTAGAGCTGTAAGGTTTAAGGCATCGGCGGGTGAGGTTTGAGCGTTTTGCGGATTAGGGTTTAGTTTTTGGACAAGACGCGACTGAGGTGGTACAGGGGTCTGAATCATTAGAACTGTGGTCCGCTACGGGTACTACAAGAAGGGTTACTTTCAGGGTTTGATACGGGGGCGGGCCTTAATATAATTTTGGGCATTCCTACTTACTTCGACCCCTATATTATGGCCCTTATGGCCACAGGGTCAGGGTCCCGGCTGTAGTATGTAGGATTATGGCTGATTAAGGGCTTTGGGTTTAGGTTTTGTGGTGTGTGTTTAAGATTCCAAGTTCACAGGACTTCAAGAGCCATTACGGGTGTAGGGTATTTTAGGGCTCTAAATGAATTTAGGAAGTATACGGGCCTTAACTTAATAATTACCTATACTATTGGGGGTTCCATATTCTATATATATATATATATGTGTGTATATACATTAATAATGGGCCCCAACACCCCATTCTAGTTACTAACGCCCCTATATTATCGGGCTCTCGGAGGGCTTGGAGTCGGTCGAGGGGTTGCAGCCTGGTTCTGTGCTGCGTGCTTCGTACTCCCAGAGGGTCCATAAACCAAGAGGGTCCATATACACTACTATTCTGGAGTTAGGCCCCAAAAGCCATAATGGGGATGGTCTTTGGGGGTCTAATTCCATAATGGTAGTATATATGGGTGGTTGTCGAAATTATGGTCCCTTTTGGGGCCCCTAGTATGATACGGCACCTATTATTTAGGGTACCCAAAAAGAGACCTTAATTTTGACAACTACCCATATCTACTACCACTATGGAATTAGACCCCAAAGACCATCCCCATTATGGTTTTTGGGACCTTATTCCATAATATCAGTGTATATGGACGCTCTTGGGTTGTCAGTAGGGTTTAGGGCACCTAGTCTCGACTTTTCTTGGAGGCGGTTGCAGTAGCGAAGCCTTTTCAGGAAACGCGCGAATGTCACACCCTGAACCGAATAAAACCAGGCCTAGACCTTAAACCCATCCTATTAAGCCCTACCTGTGGATCCAAAAACCTACCGTTTTAAGGGTGAGACCCTCTAATTAAGGGGTCATAACCTACTATTTTGCAGGGTTTGGGGCCACAGGTAAGCCTTCACCACCAACCGGTTGATTCATTGCTAAACCCCAGCGGCGCCAACGGCACTAACCCCCTAATTAATCCCTCACTCCATGCAACAACGCACTCGGTCTGAAACGTGTTGGTATTTGTGGTCTTTCATCACCCACGGTGTAAGAGCAGCCGTATTTAAATGAGTCTAAGAGCAAAATGCAAAAGCCGTTAATAACACAACTGCAAAGACCACGAACACAAAACAAACCCTTTCACTTCAACAACAAAAAGAACATAACTTATCATCCTGAACCCTAAACCCCTAAACCCTCCTATTTCCTAAACCTACCACTCCTACCCTCAGCGCCCGGCGATGCTAGCAGCAGCCACAAGGCCGAACCAGCTCCTTGCAAAGAGGTTGCCCTAAAGACAGCCCTACAGAAAGCCCCGATATAACTCTAAAGGGTCCAAAGGACCCAGTAATTGGGCACCCGGGTTTGGGATTGTAGTTATGTAGGTTATTATTTTGGAGAGTTTTTGATGGACCCTTAGGGAAAGGGCCTGAAAAGTTAACCTACTTGTCCGGTGTTTTGGGGGATTAAAGGTTAAGCTTTGGGAGCATATGGGGAATATGTAGCGGTTATAGTACCCAGAAAGGCCAAACGGATACCTACTCTAGTAGGCTCTAGTACTGGGTTAACCCCAAGGGTCCAAGTACCCAATAATCATAAACTCCCAAAATCCTAACCTACATAACTACTATCCTAAAACCCAGTACCTAATTATTGGGTCCTTTGGACCCTTGGGGTAAGGGGTCCAACGGTTTAGTATAGTGTCCTTCGCAATGAAAAGAGGCTTTCGGGGGGTCTATCACACCAAGCCCTAAGATGCAAAGGCCTTAATAACTGGAATAGGGCTCCTGTATGGGTTTCACTGAAAAGGTTATTGTATGGGTTGCTTTTTTAACGGGTTCCATAACATATGGGGCGGAAATGAACAGAAGAGGGTTTTGGGTGTATAGCAAAGTAAACTTACTGCATACTGAGGAACCCTTAGGAATAGTAGTACTACTTGACCATCATCAACAACAACATCATCACCGTCATCGTCGTCATAATATTCACCGCTGTCTTCCTGACTATACATCCGGCACCAGCACCACCACTGACTACTACTGCTGCGGGCTATACTTCTGCGCTCCCATAACGATGGACCACGCTGCTTCGTTCCTGCTATCAAGAGAAACATGGCTTTGCCCAGTTACCATTAGCATTGTCGACGGTCTGGTCCCCGAGCCGGAGTTCTGCTAAATCCGCAACGGCCCTGAGAGTGCTGGCGACATTCGCTACCGCCAGCTCGTCATGATGCGCGCAGCCGAAGAGTCTTCGGCCATGTTGCTGCAGATCTGCAGGAATTCGGAAAACACCTCGCTGCGAAGGAGCATGATCCAAAACGATACAATGGCGAAAGTCCACAGCTGTCGCCCAAAGCCAGACAGCATGTTATGATGCCGTGATGGTGCGTTGCAGGCGAAAGTGCAAGCTTCACCAGCACGCGGAAGTGTGGACTGACCTCCTCAAGCTCGTGTTGCACAGGTCGTTTTTGGAAACGGATCTGCCAAGGACTGGTGCCGAGATTTCCAGCAAAGGGATTGGTGGCGGTTGACGCCGGAGCCAAAGGAGGAAGCAACTTCAACTGCGATGTTCGCGTCTGGCTTGTTATTGCTACTATTCCTCTAAAGGTCTTCTTAAATGCCGTTCTTCCGTCACCGCAAGCACCATCGTGTCTGGCGTGATGGTATAGTTGATTGAGCAAGTATCTGTTGTGGGCATCGTCTTCAGCACGCTTGTGACAATCAGGCATGTCAGCACGGACTAGTGTTGGTAATTGTGTAGGCCCCTATAAAAACATACTACAGCACTATAGATACACGGACTCTAGTATAGTATTATTTTGCTGTGAGGCCCCCCCCCCCTCCCGCCGGGTTTCATCGTCGGTTCCAGGACTTGTCGCTTGATAAGACTTTAGTGGCTGGGGCTCCCTTTTGCGGGTTTCTATACGGGAATATTAAGTCGATCTGAAGGGGGACTTTATACCGGCCTGGTCCGCTGAGCCCGGAGAAAGACTTGTGCTAACACCCCAGCCAAAAAGGGTCGTGGCATAGTATATTCATTTTCAACGCGCAAACTTTCCGAACTCCAAACAGTACACCCTGCACTCCGAACTCCTTGAAACAACACAACTCTACACCGCCCAGAGATGTGAGAAGTGCTCGGTGCACTACCTGGCCTGTGAAACGAAGTCATGGGCAAAGTGCCGGCACCTTGCGAACTTGTGGGCTCCGGCGTCTAGACCCTGTAAGGTTTAAGGTTTAGGGATTTGGGCTTTACTATACTGAACTTAGACCCCTAGCAAAAATTACAATTTTAGCTGTTTCTTAGGGATCATAAGACCCAAAGATTAAAAATTATCTCTAAGTGCCCCTAAGTTTAGGGTCTCGACTCCAGACCCCGCAAACCTAAGCTCTATACTCTGGGGTTTCAGGGCAGGCTTTCTTCCCAAACCCGCAAATTTTTGATCCCTAAACCCCGAAATCTTACACCCGAAAGCCTCAAACCCAAAACTCCTAAATCCCGAATTTTCAAACCCTGCAGTCCCGGCTTCGAGCGAGCTTCAAGGGCCTCGACCGTAAGCCGTAATTACCCCCTACCTACACCCCCAAAAGTAGGCAAAACAATGGCCCAAAACCTATAAACGGCGATTATGTTACATACTTTTTGGGGTCCAGGTAAGTCCTAAAACCTCAACCCTGAACCTTGAACTTTACGCCCCTAAGCCCAAAGCCCTAAACCCCCAACCCTGAGCCGAGCTGAGCGAGGGCCTCTCTGCGTTGCTGGAGAGGCGTCGATGCCAAGCAAAGACCAGGCTCCAGGCTAGGGGTTTTGCCTTTAGAGCGTTGCGGGTTTAGAGTTTAGGGGTTCAGGGTTTATGGCGTAAAGGCTTTGGGCTAGATTATGGTCATGGTCCCCTGAGATTTCGAAAGTGTGGCTCCCAACAGGGATCTGGATTTCAGACAGAGATTCGCCACATCTACTGTAGGGCTGTAAAGTCTTGTAACTGCAGCCCCAAACTTTACACCATAAGGACCATAAGCGATCCAGCTTTTGACCCAGCCGGACTGTAGCTATCATGCTAATGGCATTGGGCTTGGTGTTTAGCCGCTTATGCAACGAATGTAGCGGATAAGTAAATCATGTGTATAAAATGTACACACGTTGTTATCGCTTGGTTTTACATTTGCTGTATTGTCATGAGTCATATACATCCGCTAGTTAATGTTTTTGGGTAATTTTTTTGTGGCTGTGGGCAGTGGCCCAGTTCGGGCCGGGACATGTAGGATCGCGCTTGAAGCGGAGGGGTTCGCTAGCGGAGTTGCTTGAGCCGGCGCGGGCGAATCGAATGGCATGGTTCCGCATACAACAGCCGCTCCAGGGCTTGGCCCCGAAGCCCCAAACTCTAAACCTTGTGCCCCAGTCCATTTCGGGGTTACCTGTGACCCCAAACCCTACAAAATAGTAGGTTATGACCCCTAAATTATTGGGTCTAACCCCTAAAACAGTAGGTTTTTGGATCCCCAGGTCAGGTTCACCGGCTAGCGCTACATCATTGCATCCGTGAGTTATGGAAGGACCTCGGACTCCATCGCCTCTTCAAATCTGGGATCTGGGCCGTGGAAGAGTGATCCCAACCCCAAGCCACGATTTCTAAATTCCGAAACCGACAGTCGAATCCCAAACACAAAAGTCACAACAGCCTTATTCGTTCAAACTGAGCAGGAATTTTTGGGGTGCGGTTTCTGATAACCATACAGGAACCCTAAGAAATACCACCGGAAGAAATTACTGAAGCGCCTTTATTAAGCACTAAACCCTAAATCCAGAAACCCCATGACCAACACTGCAAACCCCGCCTAAACCCTAAACCTCCTAGACCCTGGCTCTAAGTAACCCGCGGCTCTGAGCGCATCTAGCTCGCCTTCGCTCCTTGCTTTCGGCTGAGACCCCACTGCAGCTCTTACCACCGAGAGCCTCAGTCGCTTGAAATAGCCAACAGAAAGCTGCGGCTACTTCTTGGGTACTGTCTGAAACCAAACCTAAAACCCTAAATCCTAAACCCCCAGACTCCAACCTTAAAACCCTGAATCCTAGAACTCTAGACTCCATCCAACCTCTATAACCCTCTGCCTCCAAGTGACCTTATAGTTAGGGCCTAGACCCCTTAAGGACCCAACAATAAGGTCCCTGGAAGCCTAGGGTACAACA
>BGNK01001342.1:33732-53303 GCA_003297005.1 Symbiodinium sp. clade A Y106 | reverse complement strand
GCGGGCCCTGCGGGAGCTGCGGTGAGACCTCGGAGCCTTTGCTGGCCCTTCCCGGGTGCCTTTTTTAGGTATCTGCAGGGGTCCCTTTAAGGGTTCCTTTAAGGGATCTGTAGGGGTTCCTTTAAGGGCTCCTTTAAGGGATCTAGAAGAGTTCCTTTAAGGTGTTCTTTTGTTTCGGGGTTTAGGGCTTTAGGGTTTCGATAAAGGTTTGAGAGCTTTTCGGGTGGAGTTTGGGTAGGCAGTCTCTAGGGCTTCATAGGGGCGATTCAGGGTTTTGGGGGGGATCCTGCAGGAAGTTCTATGGAGGTTTAGAGTTTATAGGGACTCTTTCCCTAGGAATCTAAGGACTCATATATTAAGGCTTTTGGGCCCAAAGACCATACTATATAAGGCTTTTGGGCTATTTTGATGCCCAGGGTTTACGGGGTTCTATAACCATAACCATAAGGGCTTGAGTGGAGTCTGTCTTGGAGTGCGCGTTGGACTCAGATCTGCAAGAGGCCACGGAGTTCAAGACTAGGGCTCTTAAGTTTACAGTACTGGGTCAAGCATAAGTTTTAGGGTTCAGGGTTCAGGGTTTGGGGTCAATGAGTGGTCAGGCATGCTTTAATCGACTGAACTTCAACCAGAAGTTCTTTTAGTGGCGCGAGAAGGGTGGCACCAGCCCTGAGGCATGTCCCGACTTTGTCAGAGACCTGTTGGCGGCACCAGCTCCTACATGATGTCCCTACTCCCTAAAACCTAAACCGCCGTATCTAGCATGGAGAATGCTCTCGCACGAGAATTTTTGCAAAGTCCCAACTGTTATTTTGCATAACTCACCGAATGTCAGCCAATCATGCACAGATAACGTCGAACCATTGTCGCTATTCTCCTTGCAGCTAGTGCGAAAGCTGCTGGTATCGTTGATATGCTTCACTGTTCGAAACCAACCTCCTGAGGTGTGCTCGGACTGGGTGAGACGGCAGCATTGAAGGTGTGCAGGCTCATGTATAGAGGCCTCAACGAATAGGCTACGGTCTGGGGGTACATATCTGTTTAAGGGATGATACGGGGAAGCTCCTACTGATTGGTACCCCACTTGCTGTTGAGAGTTGCGGATGACAGCAAAGTAGAAGCCTAAATATTTATTATTACGTAATACTCTTCCGTAGGGTTCCTCATCACAACTATATGCTAAAATACAAACCAAAACGCAAGTCAAAAGAATCAAGGCCCCAGTAATAATAAGCCCAAAGGTCGGGGGAGTGCTTGTAAACAACCTCTGCGCCACTCAGGTTTTGCCCGATTTCGGCGCCTAAATTCTGAGCCAAGACGCCCGAATACTTACTGTTGGAGTTTAGGGTTTAGGCTCCATGTGCCCTTACTTGAGGGTGCCGGGAGGGTCCTTGACTTACCGCGAGGCGAAAGCCCTGCAGCCACCTCCGAATGCCATAAGAGTAGCATGCAGTTGGAACCAAATTACTTCCGAGAACCTGGAGCGAGGAGGGGAAGTTGGGTTCCGGAGTTGTTTTTTGTTTTAAGGGCTCCTTTTAGGAGTTTAGGGCTTATGGTTTCGGTGTTCAGGATTTTGTGCTTCAGGGCTGCAGGATTCCACTACTTAGGGAGTTGGCTTGGCTTGCTTTGGCTTGGCTTCAGCGGGGGTGGAGGGCTCGGACCCTCAACCTTGATTAAGTTGAAATCCTTACAACTTATAACATTAGACCCTTAGCCAGCAACCCTAAACCTTCAACCCTAAACCGAATCTTGAAGTGTAGTACCTGTTTTGGGGGGCCCTGCAATAGGACAATGAGGTACAACAACATAAACTGAACTGCATGCGAAGCCCTTTACCCACTCGAAGGGGCAAGTTTCGAAGAAAGAGGCGGGAGTCAACAGCGTAACGGGGTGTTGCGACGCAGTGCCCACAAGGACCCGACATAACGCTCTCGACAATGGGAATTGGCTGTGAGCATAACATTACAATGTGCCCGTAAGTGTGCGTGTATGTATATATATATATATATATATATGTGTACACATTAATGTTTACATATATATATATATATACATATATATATATATATATATATATATTATCATAGACAGATGGACAATAGATAGATGGATGGATGGATGGATGGATGGATGGTTGGATGGATGGGTAGGTGGATGGATGGATGGATGGATGGATGGATGGACGGACGGACGGACGGACGGATGGATGAATGGATGGATGGACGCACGGACGGATGGATCGATCGATATATAGGTAGATGGATGAATTGAATAGATAGATAGAAAGATATGTAGATACCTAAATAACTGTATTTATGTACATACACCGCAAACAATAAAACTGTAAATCCAAGAATCTGCATATTCAGGGCTGCATAGAGGGGATATGATTACTGAATATTCAGACCGCTCTCCATCCTGTGTAGATCTGACTCACCCTGAACAACATCTCGCAATCGCAAAGCTGAGCGACCCTAAACCCTAAACTCTAAATTTAAATCCTAAAGTCCTAAACCCTAAACCGTAACATGCAAGCCTCGAGCCCCCAAGCCCGATTGCCTTTTTTACCCGGAAACCTGCAAAATCCTAAAGCCCCTAAAGCACCATCGGCCTGACTCCGAACTGATTAGTCGACGGCCTGTATATGAGTTTTGTGAGGACGAGATCCTAAAATCGAGCCCTAACTCACTGATTATGAGGTCCTGGAAGAAGTGTACCCAATTTGAAGAACCCCCACATCATACCCTTATCAAAAAACTCTATACAACAGCACGAAACGCTCCTGATGCCCTTCTGCAACCCTAACGTAGAACCCTCTAAGATCCCAAACCCTTCTGCAGCCAGATAACACCGTATAAACTCCTATAGAACCTTTTCAGAATCTTTCTAAAGCCTTAGCATAGGCCCCTCTAAGAGCCCCTCCCGGCCTCCCCCATCACTTCCCCTTTCCCTTCTTACCGCCCTTCTTCGGATTTGCGGCCTCAAGTCGGTCTGGATTAGGCTTTTTGGGTTGGAAGGCTTACAAAAGAGGGGCTCAAAATCAATTAACGAGGGTTTTTCCTGAGATGTAGGATGCTAAAGGCGTTTGGGTGGGCTTTTTTGCAGGGTTTAACAAGGGGCTTGCAGGGGCTTGATAGGGGTGGTGAATTCATACGTGGGCCTTGAGACGTAGACTAGGCTTTGGGGTCTATAGTGTATCTTTGTGATGTCACGTCCGGACTAGAAAGGAATATGAAGGGATATCATGTGGCTTAAGTCTGGACGTCAAGGTTCAGCAACTCTGGGTGGACTCGCATGGTGTCAGGGTCATCGCGGACTTTAAACTCTAGATCCGAACGGTTTAGGGCTTAGGTTTAGGGTTTAGGGTTTTAGGGTTTAGGGTATGGGGTTTAGGGTTTGTCCGGGCTCCAAGCCGTGAAGCATAGTTTGCGGAGCTTCTTAAGTTAAACCCGAACAGCGAGCCGAGGAGAGAACCTGCTTGCCCGGATGTCTGGCCCCAGAACAAATACAGTAGAAGCCTAAAAGTTGGAAACCCAATAGCCTCAATCCTTAAGAGTAATGTATTTGGAATCCCAGCACTATTTGGCCTTCATCCGGTTTCCAACTTTATGGGCTTACTATAAGCTTCTTTTAATACTTACCCACGCATCCATGAAGAGTCAGCACATTGCTTGAAAACTCCCAAACCCTCAACTAAACCCCTGAAGCCCTCAGCCCTCAGCTAAACCCCTTAATCCCCAGAACAGAGCATTTCCGGATCGCGCCTCGGGAGGGGCGTTCTTCGCCTCTTCCCGAGCCTGCCCCACCAGACAAGAAAGAGCCCAACGCCGATAGCTTTGGGCTTCAGACTTCAAGGCTCTATCCTTTTGAAGACTTCAGTTCTCTATCCTTTTGAAGACTTCCAGGCTCTATCCTTTTGAAGACTTCCAGGCTCTATCCTTTTGAAGACTTCAAGGCTCTATCTCTTTTAGGATCGGGATCTTGTAGTAGAATTGCATCAGCTTCTGCTTTTCTGTTCTAGAAAATCTAGAGATTCTAGACTTTTGCACTGGCCTCGCAAGCCCAACACACGAGCCGTAGCAACTGGCAATACCTCTTGTCTCATCCTGATCCCCATCAGACTATACATGTGAAGCTTGAAGCTCCATGTTCAAGTGCTGCAGTCACTTCCCCAAGCCGCACACACAGACTGGGCATTAATTTTGTGGTGAAGCGGAGCTTCTGGGTTAAGGGTTTAGGGCTTTCATACATACACACAGAAAGGCAGACGACCGACTGACAAACAAAGAGTCCAATACACCCTAAAGCCAGACCGACAAAACCAGTTCAAAATTCGGGCTTGGAGTGTTTGAAGTTAGCTCCCGCAATAGCTCCGAATCCTATCGAGCCTCAGGTCAGAATATTGAAACCGCTAACCTTAGCCGCCCTCTACCACCCCTAAACCCTAAACCCTGAAAACCCTGGACGTAGCTCTAGACCCTCTATCCCCTGAAGCCCTAAAATTCCACACATCGTAAACCTCAAGCTCGTGAAGCCTTTGTACAAACCGTTATGGAACCCTGTTTGTGGACAACCATTCACATTCCCACGTCATTTCTCCAACCTCCGAAGTCCTGTAACCAGCACGTTTCTCAAGTGACATGATGGAAGGTTTGCACTTGAAAATTAAATCCTAAACCCCAAACCTAATAATTGAGTTTCTTGCCGGTCTTGCGGACTTCATCCCTCTCCTTGACGAAGGCTTTCTGGAGACTGCGAACCCTTTGGGGGTTCTTGACTTTCAAACAATTGACCTCTTGTGTGTGTCCCTGCCTTTTCGCAGTCCGGATCAACGCCCTGTTGTCTTTGAAAAGGCTCTTGCACTTCTCTTGATCATCACGAAACTCAGAGGTCGGCTTGAAGTTGAAACAGTCTGTGCACTTCCTGGTGTGCTCCTTGGGCTCGTTGGGAACTCTTAGATAACAAAAGCCACTTTAATGTAGAAGCCTGCCAAAAACGAAGACTATGCGGTTCCCTGAAATCAGTATGGCATAATGGCCCAACACGTTGTTAGTGTAATTCTTAAGGCCCCTATATCGTAGAACCCTGATAGTGCCCCTTGTGGTAACCCTGAAATAGACCCCCTTCTTCAAATGTCAGAACCTCCCAAATGAACCTCATTGTTAATGATTGTAAACCCTTGACCCTTAGCCTAATGATTGTCCTAATGCTTGAGGCCCGGCCCCCATACGGCTGATGGACAAAATCCTGCATTACCCATTATAAGGAATATACCATAATTCCCATAGTTTAGAGTCCTTAAGGTCATGCAGGATTTTGTCCATCAACCGTATTACACTAACCCTGGTGTGTTAAGGTTCAGAACCCCTGTAGTAACCTTTATATAAACCCCCTTTTCAGGACCCGCTGCAGGAACCAGAGTTTGATTATTAAGGCCCTTATTGCATTGTAAACCCTTCAGCCTCCTTCTTGCAAACCCTATATCCTAAACTCTTTTCTAATGACTTAGGCCCCTTACAGTCAAGCTCCCTAAACCCCTAAACCCCTACTAGAGCGCAATTAAACCCTAAACACCTACAAACCTAAACCCTAAACTCCCTAAACCCCAAACGACCTTCTCCCCAGTTATCAGGTGGTCGAACTCACGGAGCTGATCCAGCTCTTCCTTCCTGCAAAAGAAGGCGTCGGGTTCCTTTTATTGGAAGCCTTTTAGGGTTTAGGGTTTAGAGGTTTAGGGTTTAGGGTTTAGAGGTTTAGGGTTTAGGGTTTAGATTAGAGGCTAGGAAGAAGGTAGGTACGGTTGAGGACCGCTTATATGAGGACTCTTCTTTTGGGATTACAACACCTACCTTCCACCTACCCCTGAAGCCCTTTGATTTCGGGGTCGCTTTGAGTGTTCCGTTCAGGGCTCCTGTTAGGGTTGCCATAAGGGTTACTAGCAGGGTTACTATGAGGAGTTTGGGGCTTGGGTTGAGAGGCTTAGAGTGTAGGGTTTTGGGGTTTGGGCTTTACAAGGCCTCTACATTGAAGCCAAAATCCTGAAGCCCAAGGGGTTCATGAGCAGAGGAGCGCGCGAGCTTCGGGTCTTTACGGCTTTGGGTCTTCTGGACTTCAGGATAACACCAGGGTTTAGGGTTTGGTTTTAGGGTTTAGGGACATGGAACTCCTCGATAAAGCTCACCAATCTATAGCAGTAGCCCTGTATGTGCTCACCGAAAGCATAAAATTCATCCTAAATAGGGTCAACGATCGTACCACACATCTACATCTGCAACCTGAGATCAGTCCCACACCCCTTCAGCCCCCTAAACCCCCAAACTACAAACCCTTGATCTAACTACCCCGAAGCCCTAAGCAGCCCAGCGATCCCTATGTAATCCAGGGGTCCATGCACATCCAGCATGTGCTGTGGACCTAAAGTGAAAATATGGCAACCCTCGCTACATGGCCTCTGAGAGTATGACCCCGAACCACCCAAACCCGAGAGCAAAAGTCACCCAGGGTCCAGCAGAAAGCCGTCCGAGACAGCGGGCCAATGAACTCTTGAACCTGCAGGACATAAAGTCGAAAGGTCGAGGGTGTACCATGCAGGGGGCCTAATTCGTAGAATAAGGCTTTGGGGTGTAATATACTTTTGTTATACAGCGGCCACAAGGGAATGTTACTCAATCCCATATTCAGAAGGTTTAAGAGTCGAGCGGTTGTAATGTCGTTGTTATAGGGTCTTGTTTGCGCGGGTTCTAGGTTTCCAGCGGATTATACTCTGTAGACGCCTGATTCAATGAACTCCCCTGCCCATTCCTTCAGGATCACAAGCCCTAAGGGTCCATGTACCCATATAGTCATATAACATTTACTTTAGCCCTAAAGTACCTATATAGGGAGTACTCTAAGGCCAAAATATATACTAAAACCCTAAACCCTTAACCGTGGACCCTTTGGGAAGGATTACAATGGCGAGGATCTTAAACGGCTCTCACGTAAACTGGGAGCATCCAACCATCCAGCCAGGGCCTTCACACCCCAAGCCCTAAACCCTCATGAACCTTAATTATTAAACCCTAAACCTAAAACCCTGCCTGAAGCCCTAAACCTAAAACCCTAAACCCTGAACCTTAAACCTTGAACTTAAAACCCCAAACATCCCCAAACCGTAAACCTTAAACCCTAATTAAACCTAAAACCCTTGAACCCTAAACATTTGGACCCTGAACCCTGAAATGAAACCCCAAGACCCTGAACCCTCCTTTGCCTAAACGGAAGCCTAATCCCCACCAAAAGCCACCAAAAACCCTAAACTCTAAGCCCTAAACACTAAACCCTACAAACCCTAAACCCAAGCCGCCTTGATCGGCCGGTTCTTCAGCTGCTGCACCCGTCGCGCCGTCAGCACACGGTCGACCTGTTCGTTCCAGGAGTTCCCTAGGGTTGATTTCGGGGTTCCATTAATAAATAACAACCCTAAACCCTAAACCCAAACTCCGAATACCTATAACAAGGGTTCCTTTAAGTTTAAATTAGACCGAAGTTCTTTTGAGGTCTGCTCAGGTTCCTGTAGGTTTTAAGGGTTCTGTAAGGGCCCGTGTTCCCGTACAGTCTACGGTGCAAACCACCTGCTCTACTGCTGGTTGCTGGAATGACATGCATCAGAGAGGTGGCGATTGCACTCATCCATTGCTAATGCCCGCACCAACTGTAAATAACCGTTTCGAACATGCTACCAGGACATGGCTTGGGATTCGGCACTTCAATCTCCAGGCTCCATTTGACCGAGGTTCTTGGGCATTAAGCAACTCCGACCATCAGCTACCCCTTAGCAAATGCAGCACAGATCCCACACTCCAGACCCCACCCCCATAACGCCAGGCCCTCCAGCCCAGGCCCTTTTTTGCCACAACCCTTCCACCCCCCGAAAGACCGAAAGCCACCAACCCCGAAAGACCGAAAGCGCAAACCCTCAAGGGTCCGTCGCAATGGTACCATTGAGTTTAGGGTTTAGGGTTTAGGAATTAACCGTGTGTGCGTGTGCGTGTGTGTATGCACGGATTCGGCGTTCCATATATACGCACAGCTCTACAGCGCAATGTGTTTATACGCACACACACCTGTAGACATACATATATATATATATGTATATACACATGTACGCTGTATGTATGCATGCATGCATGTATGTATGTACGTACACATGCATACATACATACATACATACATACATACACATACATACATACATACATACATATGTGCATACATACATACATACATACATGCACACGCACAGATGCACACATGCATGCAGGTGTGTGTGTGTGTGTGTGCATGTGTATATATCTTTATTTATGTATTCTATACATATATAGTTAGCTAGAGATACCACTGCTCTCAGTGGCTGCTTGATGTTGTGGTGGTTTGACAATCTGTCTGTTGGTCCGTCCGTAGGTCGGTCGCTTGCCATTATAAATTCAGTCTGGCGTTCCACATCGTTGCATGCATGCATATGTGTAAACACATATGTACAGGTACAGATGTGTGTATGTATGTATGTATGTATGTACGTAGGTATGTATGTATGTATGTATGTAATGTATGTATGTACATATGTGTGCATCTATATATATATATATACGTATTGAAGTATTGATGTATGTGTTTATGTATATGTATACGTATGTGTATATGCATGTGCATGTGTACGTGTAGATGTGGGTGTATGTGTGTGTATGCATAAACACATACATACAAACACATATAAATTCGTGAGTTAACCATTCGTCGCTTGGATCTTCAAGATGGGTCATTTTTCGCAATCTCAAACCTTGTTATTCCTTGTTTCTGTGAACTCGGACTGGCTGAATCAATCGTTCCACCTTGTGAACGAACCAATGAAGAAGATCACTCACAACACTCTCCGAAACTTTTCACCCAGACCCTGAACTGCAAGTGCTGCGAGAAACCTGCAACAAGTTGTTGCTATGTGCAGCGCTAAGCTCGCGACCGTTTGCTTGATGGAGCCTGCTGGATAGCCCTCGCTGACCTGGTTCAGGTTTACACTTCGCTTAAAGCGTATAGACGGGTCCTGGCAATAAGCAGCAGTACGACAGCTTCGGTTGGACGGCTTGTACTCTTTTTGGGTGCAGGTAGGGGCTTAGCAAGCATGTATCTCCTCGCAATCCTACCCGCCGTCTATCGAGAGGTCTCGTTCGCGCCCCACAGTGTGTACATAACAAGGCGCATATTGCATCTGTATACACATAATACATACACCTGCACAGCACATGCACACACAAACCTGCACCTGAGATGCTCGAAGATAGACAGGAAGAGACACATGCGTGCATGTATGCGTGCATACATGATACACACAGAAACGTGCGTGCATGACTAGCATTGGCAAATAAGTATACTTACATGGTGCCAGCATCCGGACATGTGAACTTACTCAAGCACCCTTCCCGAGCCCTTATCCCAAGGGCCTTCCCCCACTCTGCGCAATCATAAGCACACTGTAAGCCCAAAACCCTCAACCACGAATCCTCAAACCAGGATTTTGAACTGTAAGTCCCAGACTTGCAACCACAAGCTTTGAACCCTGAACCTTCAGAGTGGAACCCTGAACTCTACATACGGAACCCTGAACTTAAAACTTAAACTAAAAGCCCTAAACTCTAAAGCTTAAACTTGGAACCCTACAGCTGCAATCATATAAGGATTGAAGCCTTCAGTGATCCAACCGGACCCGACTCTTCAAATGCTTGGCCCGAAGGTCCATGTACCAGAAGCGTTTATAAGGTACTGGAAGGGTTCTAGACAAGGGTACCATAAAGGTTCGATTAGAGTTTCCATACAAGGGTGCGCGACTTCTATATTAATGGTATCATAGCAGTTTAGGTTTCAGGGCATAAGCGTCCGTATACTAACGGAGCAGACTTTGCAGGAACCCCTGAAGCGCCCACTCCAAAGGTACATAAATCTCCCCTCCGGAGCCCCCGGCTCTCGCTAATGTGGAGATGTTCATCTTGGCAGGATCCACCGTGACGCCGTGCTCCTGCGAGGGGTTTCAGGGAGCGTTTAGGGCTACGGCTACGGGTTTGTGTGGACCCTAAACCTTAAGCCCTAAACCCTCATGAACCTTAAACCCTAAACCTAAAACCCTACCTGAAACCCTAAGCCTTCAACCCTAAACCCGAAGACCTGAACCCCTCAACCCCAAACCCTAAGCCCGAAACCCTCAAACCTGAAGCCTAAACTAAACTGCGAGGCTGCTAGGTTTAGAGGTCAGGGTTGAGGGATAATTACGAACCTACAGAAAAGTAGGCTATGTACGGTATGGTTTAGGATTTGAGGGCTTTGCCTTAATATCAAGGTAACCTCACATCATCTCGCATCGGTTGGCGGCCAGGGTTTACGGCCCAGTGGCGCAAAATGCGATTGGAACAGGCATTTGGGGTGCATTAGACTACACAGCTGTACTGCAAACGGTCTGTAAACTATCAATGCAACAAGCTGCCTCGTGGTCCTCTTGTCAAAGGCAACTTTCAAGTGAAAGGACAGCTTGAAAACGAAGCTTCGACAGGAGTGAGGGCTTAGGGTTATATTCTAGCCAGGCCCTGAATCTTACGACCGTTGTAAATCCCAACCCCCGAGTACTCAACGAATACTGGGGCGACATCGCAAGGCATCTGGCCGCGAAAAGCGCAATGGAATGAGCCAGCCCGCACCCTAAGAGCCCACCTCTATGACTAGAGGGCTACTGTGCCTTCAACAGCCGTGAGCCCTATAGTACCCACAACCCAGTGGGCTCTTGTGACCAGACCTGGCACGAACTGTTGAGAGACCTGACTCACAGAGCCGCGTGCACCCCCGAGCCCGCCAAGCCCAACGACCCAAACATCCCTCGATATAGGAGCCCCGAATAGCGAGTTTGGGTACGGTTTAAGTTACCTGAACTCTCTTAAAACACTGTTTTACAGTAGAAGGGTACGGGGAGACCGACGACAGGGGGCGGACCTCCATGAACTGTTGCCAGAGGACCACACGGCTGCCATACTCCGGGAAGCTAACCCAGACCTGCAGGCTTTTGGTCCGCGGTTTGGGGTTTAGGGCTTAGGGGGGGCCTTTGGTCGGTGGTTTAGGGCTGTAAGGCTGTGAGGCTTTATCGACGTTTCGGGCTATACGGGTTTAAGGCTTTAGGGTGTTTCGAACCTGTGATCCTGCGTATGATCTTAGGCACAACGGCACATGGACTAAGAATTTGAGCCTAGAGCCGTAGGTGGGCCGTTCTCGAATTTAGGGGTCACGGTCTTAGTAGTCCAAAACACGGCTCGTACACTGGGTCAAGGGTCTGTGCCCCACAACACTGGCAAAATCCCCACCACAATCCGCAACTCCATTCTATACCTGAACGCAGTACCCCAATCCAAAAGCCAAAGCTACTACCGTGGCAGCGACTCATTCGTAAAGCTTCCATCGAACTTATGGAGACCCTGCAGGGTAAGAAAACAAAGCTGACAAGGGAACTTCGCATTCGGTAGTCATCATATCGGCACCATATATACCCTAAACCCTTTAGTTCCCTATGCTCTAAGCCCCAAAAGCCCTAAACCCCAAAGGCCTAAGCCCCCAAAAGGCCTAAACCCTAAACTTTAAACCCCGAAACCCAACCCCTAAACCCCTAAGCCCTTAAGTCCCAAACCCCCAAAGGCCTAAACCCGAAACCACAAAGCCCCCTTGACCTTCTCGTCGAAGGAGTCTTTGAGCCCCTGGACATCGACACCCTCGGCGAAGGGCCTGCATCAACAGAGTTTAGGATTTAGGGGTTTAGAGTTTAGGGGTTTAGGGTTTAGGATTTAGGGTTCAGGTTTAGGGTTTTGGCTTTGGGATAGGGTTAAGTTCGGGGTTCAGGGCTAACGGCTTTTCAGGTTTAGGATTCTGGGGTTTAGGATCTCGGAGGGTCTGCCGAAAGAGTCGGCTTCGTGCTTCAGGAGTAGTGTAGATTCCTGGTCAACAACCAGGACCCTCCTTGTACCCTCATATAGGGGTATATGGTCCCAAATAAGGGGGATTTAGGGTCTAATAGAGGGTAGATGGAGGGTCTAGGAATTCAGCCTAGCCCAACAAAGGTCAACGTATTCAACTATGGTAGGATGATATAATCCCCAAAAAGTTAAAGGTTACCTGCTCAGCTGCTAAGAATACCTCTTTCGTTAAAGGCCCTATACCCCACTCATATTCGGATCCTTCTGGGGGCGATTAAATTGATCCAAGTATCTTAGGCTATATTGGCGGTTTACAGGTTGAGGTTTACGGACTTAAGGATCAGGGAAGTAAGGGTTTAGAGGCCGAGTCTAGATTGAGAATATCGAGGCGTCGATGCATGAAACCGGCTTCTACAATTCCAGCTGAAGGGGGTTGGATTGGAGAGCCCAAGTACCTATATACATACTTTGGTCGATTATACCCTAAAGGGATCACCTTAAACAAGTGCCCATCGGGTAACCACCGCAATACTGTGAACCTCTCGGAGACCTAGGTTGACGTAATCAGGATTACCCAAAGCGTCCAAGTAATACTATAGTATAGAGGCCCAAATACCTACCAACTACCTGCTATAATGGTACTTGGACCTTTTGGGTTATGATAACGAAAAGGATACCAAAGAATCCAAATTCTACTAGACGTCGCATGATTCATGCGTAGGCAAGATCTCCAATAATCAAGGGTCTACGTCCTTGATCACACTGCCAAATCCTGCATTGGACATGTTTTGCCGCGGCGTGCGAGCACGTTCCGGTCTCTGTGAGAGATGATCCGCAACTTCAAAACTCGCCGCCTGTGCCTGCGGCTCGAAGATGGAAGTGCGGTCGTCCACGCTTTTGGCTCAGTGGCTCAAGCCTCGACTAGAGAGTTGAAACTGCCCATCTCACTGGCCCTGCTGGCAGGNGCTGGAGCATGCTGCGCAGGAGGAGGTGCCTGCGTAGCTGCTGGTGCTGGGGCCGCGCGACCATGAGACGGTGCCGGCGCGGCTCGCTGCGGTGCACTCGTGGAGGGACGGCTGCTCTGACGCGGCATGGCTGTGTCACGTGGCACACGAACGGACACCTCGAAAATCTGCTTGAGCAGAGCAAGCTGCGAGGATTCTCAACACCTTTGTGATTCACACGGTCTGCGATTCCATCTTAGACATGCCTCCCTCATACCCGAATCTCGTATATGATGCTGTCCCGAGCCATATACATATATATAGATAGATATATAAGTATGTATATGGATATGTATATATATATATGTATAACTGTATATATGTATATATATATATGTATATGTATATATATATATATATATGTATATGTGTATAACTGTATATATGTATATGTATATATATATATATGCATATATATATATATGTATATGTATATGTATATGTATATGTATATGCATATGTATATGTATATGTATATGTTTATGTATATGTATATGCATATGTATGTATATGTATGTATATGTATGTATATATATACACATATGTATATATGTATATATGCATATATGTATTTATGTATGTGTATATGTATATGTACATGCACATGTATATGTATATGTATATGTATATGTACATGTGCATGTACATGTACATGTATATGTATATGCACATGTATATGTATATGTATATATACATATACATATACGTATACATATACATATACATATATATATATATACACACACACACACATATATATATATATATATACATGTATGTATGTATGTATGTATGTATGTATGTATGTATCGATAGTCTGGCCGTGTACATCACTGCAAACAACCTCTCCAAAGTGCTGCACGCGATTTTTGCTACTGATGCAACCAGGTCTGTTAAAGCATACAGGACGCATGGCTCCAGGCACCCATCCAACACTCGCCGCCTGTGCCTGCGGCTCGAAGATGGAAGTGCGGTCGTCCACGCTTTTGGCTCAGTGGCTCAAGCCTCGACTAGAGAGTTGAAACTGCCCATCTCACTGGCCCTGCTGGCAGGNACTCGCCGCCTGTGCCTGCGGCTCGAAGATGGAAGTGCGGTCGTCCACGCTTTTGGCTCAGTGGCTCAAGCCTCGACTAGAGAGTTGAAACTGCCCATCTCACTGGCCCTGCTGGCAGGCCTTCAGCGCATCCATGAAGGACTGGCAAGATGCAGCGTTGCTGGAGGACTTCATGCACTGCTCAAGCTGGTCCTGCTGGAACTGGCACGTAGGAGAAGCGGCAGCAACAGGAGCACCCTCATGACGGTGAACCACCTCTGTCTGGCGCGGGCCCATCACTGCATCCATAGCACGGTTTGCCACAGCCATACCCGTGCCGGTTGCCATGCCAGACATCATGGAGCCCATGAGGCCCGACATCATGCCTCCGCCAGCTGCGGGAGCAGCTGCCGGAGCAGCTGCTGCAGGTGCTGGGGCTGGAGCATGCTGCGCAGGAGGAGGTGCCTGCGTAGCTGCTGGTGCTGGGGCCGCGCGACCATGAGACGGTGCCGGCGCGGCTCGCTGCGGTGCACTCGTGGAGGGACGGCTGCTCTGNGCTGGAGCATGCTGCGCAGGAGGAGGTGCCTGCGTAGCTGCTGGTGCTGGGGCCGCGCGACCATGAGACGGTGCCGGCGCGGCTCGCTGCGGTGCACTCGTGGAGGGACGGCTGCTCTGGCGCGGCATGGCAGATCTGCTTCGCTGAAAATTGAGGGGACCCGGCACAGGAAAAGCTGAACGAGCAGCCAGCTGCGGTGATACTCTGGCTCCAAGAAATCGACTCACTGCCAATCTCGGAATCTCAATGAAAGCTGCAAAACTGACTGGTGACATGCCAATTGGTCTGAACTAATCACCTCCATGAAGCCTTAAAGAAGCTGGGGCAGCTCTGGATTCAGTTCTACAGCTGTTTCGACTAGACCTTCGAATTATGAACAATGCAACTATTCTCAATACAGCATCCGGATGCACCTGGACGTGCTGCCGATGAAGAGGATTCGATCTTGCTCATTGGCCTCTCGTCAAGCAAGGGCTCTGACTCAAACCCTTAACAAGAACAACCTTAAACCCTACAACGCATGAACCCCGATACCGCTACTTATGCCCTCAAACCGTACACATCCCTAAACTTAACAACCCTTGAACCCCAAAACCCCGAAACCCTTGAACCCAAACCTCAACCCTGAACCGTAAACACGCCTCAAACCCGAAAGCCCCAAACGAAACACCACAAGGCTGGCCATCCAGTTGGAGCCCCATCTGTGATTGATAATCGTAAAATGAGGAGGGGGAGGGGGGTATAGTACGCATGCTGCATGCGCGCACACATGAATACATGGGCTTACCTTTTCTTGAGGCTCCTACAGGTTCTGGGGTTGATAGGTCCTGGACTTAGATTCATCTTCAACCTCATACCACCAGTCTGACAGTTCACTACTACTGGAAATTATGACTAAGATCACGAATGCTCTTGCTTGTACTATCGATTACGATTACGAATACGATTGCGATTACTACTAGTGCTACCTCAAGTATTACTATTGCTTAAGCTATCTATGTCTACTACGACTACCAGTAGACTACTGCGATTGCTACTAGTGTCGCAGTGCTGTACCTCAAGTATTCCCATTGCTATACTGAGCACTGGGCCCAAAGATGCTGCAAAGCCCTGACCATCGTAGCAACAAGAGTTCTACACCCTGACCGGACATATCAACACAAAGGTCCTAAACCTGAGCCCTAACACCTCAACGCAAAAACCCTACACCCTAAACTTGCCACTTACCCTGCCTCGTCGAATCTTTTCACCTGGTTGATGGCCGCCTGTAGGTCCTGTCGCGGATAAAAGCTGGTGTGATCGGTGACCTCATGTGGGTCGTTCTCTAAATTAGGGTCCCTTCTTAGGGTTGCTTAAAGGGTTCTATAGGGGTTTCAATGTTTTCTCTAGGGTTTCTATAAAATGTACTAAAGGGTCGTTCTCCAAAGTAGGGTCCCGTTTTAGGGTCCTTGTTATAACGGTGCTATAACCGTGCCGTACTATTGTTGAGACCTAAAAAGGACCTTCATCTAGGGGACTACCCATATTCGCTTGCGCTGGTGCAAGTGACACACGGGGGGTTATAAACGGCACTATACTAGGTGTCGATCTCAACAATCCCCAAAATTATTTACGATTAGGGCTGTCTCTAGTAAACAACAAAGGTGAAGGAAATGCAAAAGCATCCCAAGGGAGAGGGCTTGACAAGGCTGGCACTTTATTTACCAAGCCGGGCAGGTGGGGATACCACTGGGAATCCAAAACGCGGAACGCTGGCACGGACGAATCCTTCCAAAAGTCCTAAAAACAACAATACAACAGCCTCAACCTCAATAAAAGCCTTATAAAACCTCATTCATGAAAGCCTCATAAAACCGCATGAAAGCCTGATAAAACCTCATAAAAACCTTACAAAACCTCATGAAAGCCTACACAATCTCATGAAAGCACGGGCATGGCCGTAGGCAGCGAGGCCTTCTTGATCCGGCTGGGCGCGGTGGCCGAGTCGCCTCCCTTCTTCTTTTTGGTGGCCTTCCAGAGGTGGCGGATTTTTACGGCAAAGGGCAAACTATGAACCCATTTATAAGCAAGGGTTTAGGGTTTATGACCCAGAAGTTATTACTACAAGGGCATACTACATGGTGTATTAAGCTCCTGTCAGGGATCCCTGAGCAACTCTTTGGGCTTCTGTGGGGGGCTTATGGGGGTTTAATTTATAGTTAAGGGTTTAGAGTTTACAGTTTAATCGATAGTTTAGGGTTTAGCGTTTACAGTTTAATCTATAGCTAAGGGTTTAGGGTTTAAATGTCTAAAGTTTACGGATAATTTATAGTGCATCGTGGCACATGCTTTGTGCAGCTTCGGTGTGCCATGCAGAGGCCCCGCAGTACGTGGGGTGGAGAGTTTAGGGTTCCCAGACCCCCGGGAGGATCTAGAAAGTAGATCCCCTAATTTGGGGCCCTATACTACTAAGGGTACTTTATAGGAACCCCCATTAAGGGATCTACTTTTTGGATCCTCCCGGGGGTNACCCCCGGGAGGATCTAGAAAGTAGATCCCCTAATTTGGGGCCCTATACTACTAAGGGTACTTTATAGGAACCCCCATTAAGGGATCTACTTTTTGGATCCTCCCGGGGGTCTGGGTTTAGGGAAGTTTAGGCTGTTCCAAAAGTATGCCAAACAGGAGGGCTCCGGGGGCTCCTGTTCAAGGCATTTGGGCCCGAAGACCATAGGGCGTTTAGGGTTTAGGGTTTAGGGGCTTAGGGTTTTAGGGTTTAGGGTGTAGGGGTTTAGGGTTTGGGGTTTAGGGTGTAGGGGTTTAGGGGTTTAGGGGCTTAGGGTTTTAGGGGTTTAGGGTTTAGGCCGTCTTAGCTGTATAGAAAGCCGGCGAGATCTCAACATGAAGCCCTCGGAAGCGACTGCGAAGCATGCAGTCCCAAGAGGGTTTAGGGTTTAGGGCTCAGGTCCAAATAACTTTGGCTCGGGGGGGTTCTGTAGCCTCATCATACTGAGGACCCTAAGGGCCCTGGAGCATTCCATTTCGAATTATTCACATCCCCTTGTGCCTGGAACACCTGCTCCACCTGATCCTGGGCAGAGAGAGAGAGAGAGAGAGAGTGGAAAGGGTTCAGGGTCTGGGTGTCTGGGGGCTGAAGGGTTTGGGGGGGTTAACGTTTGGGTAGTGAAGGCTGTAGGGTCGAGACTATCTACAACTACAGCCCTTCGCTCAAATCCTAAAGCCGGGCATAATCCCGTGCCCCTCGGCCGAAAACAGACTCTAAACCCAATATGTCCACATTCTACCCTCGAAATTGTATCAAACTGGAGCCTCACCGGAGTTCCTCCTCAGCGCCTTCGAAAACCCAAAGAAACCCAAGTCGAACCTCGCCAGGGCTCCCTTCAAGAAGGACAGCCCCAAGGAATGGTTCCACTAACTGTTGAGGCTTCTCTCATTTCATGGGGCGCTGCTTTGAAGCTTCAGGAAACAAGGGGTCCCTGTGACAGAACCCCGACCGGCGAAATCAGTGGTACCCGGGCCACAAACTCTGAATTCTGAAACTCCAATGTGGACTCTAACCGCCCTTTCCTCGAATGCCCCAGAATACGCAGCTAGCGAATGTGGGTATCCACACAACCTCATCCCATCCTACATGGGTCCATGGACCCTCGGATGGGCCAAGGCTCGATGTAAATCACTGATGGAGCCATGTCCTGCCATGGTGGTCCAGGTTTAGGGGTATTTAAAGATAGGAAGCAGCACTGCCGGACGCCACACCCCAAACTCGAAGCCCATACAAGGACCCCCCAAAGAGACCCCCACTCTGAAGATCCCCTGCCAACCGCCCAGCTTGGGATCGGATGTGTGGTTTTCTCAAACACCTGGCTGCATGTGGAGTTCAGGTCTGGCTGCATGTGGAGTTCAGGTCTGGACAGGACCTGGGTTCGGGATTAGGGTTTAGGGTTTAGGGTCACCGGGGTATAGATTTCTGTTGTGCAAACACGTGGATGACAGAAACAGGGCAGGGTAAGTCTGACGCCCAATCGGGCAAAGGGGCAAATCCCCTACGTAGCACCATCCGCTTTACTGTTCGGGCTGCAAGCTTGGTCTCACCCCAAGGTTGGCTTCTGATAAGGAAAGCTGTTACAAACGAAGCGCTGGACCCTAAAGCATGAACCGTAAAACCAAAACTGCGGAAAAATATGGTGTCTTTATTACAGTAGCCCAAATTAAATTTTTTGAAGGGAACTCACTAAGCCAGAGCTTCTTCTCGCCGGGGACTTCATACTCTTATATATATTTGTTTAGGCTCTAGCCGACTCCAGTCTTCCAAAGCAGCGAATCTGACTGTTTAGCGATACAACCCCGGATAGTCCAAATTCGAAACATACTATTTTTGTCATATGCCCCCTACCCCGCTCAAAGAAAACTTCATCAACTAGGTCCCCTTTAGTTAGTACTGACAACTATCTTTGAAGCAAACCGTTGCCCAGCGTCAGCCTAGGTCTACCCAGTTCCTGCTCACTTCGCCCCAACCAGGAGCTTACATAAATGCTCTGCGGGTAGTTAATGTAGAGCCGTGATCTACAACCCCCCTTTCTTTGAAGGCCCTAATAGTAGCGTCCCCGTTATGAATCTTTTAAAGGTAGGGGGCTTCATTTATCAGGGGTCTACATCAATACGGACGGGATGGCAAACCCCTAAAGGCTAAACCCTAAACCCAACACATCGGCGTCCTGCGCGCAGATGAAGACCTTGTAGACAAGGAGAGCAGAGCCGGCTTTGCCCTGGGTGCTCTTTCCTCGCACGGACTCATGTGCACCCAAGGGCTCCAAGGGTTAAGGGTTTAGGGTACCTCAGATCTGTAGCATATGCTTAGGCCTTGAGGGGGGTTCCAAAATAGGGCACTTTAGGCCTAAGTACATCCTATAAGGGTACATGGAGTTGCATCATTGGTAACCTTACTCCTTGGGTTCCCCATGAGTGCGTACATGACGGTTCCAACACCACTATGGGGGGGGGGG
>BGNK01001342.1:0-26085 GCA_003297005.1 Symbiodinium sp. clade A Y106 | reverse complement strand
GTAGAACACGGGCATGTAGCCGGGCATCACCGGGTTGGATCGGCCGCCCTCGTCCTTCTTGGCGAAGTAGATGTTGGCCTTGAACTTGGTGTGGGTCTTGGTAGCGCCTGGCGCGCAAATCACCTGGCCACGGAACACCGCATCCTTGTCGATACCACGGCACAGCACGCCGACCGTGTAGCCTGCCGGGCCCTCAGGGAGGTCGGTGTTGAACATGCGGATTCCGGTGATGACGGACTTCTGGGGCTTCTTGCCGCGGCCCAGGATCTCGACCTCATCGCCCTTCTTGACGATGCCCTGCTCGACACGGCCTGTGCACACGGTTCCTCGGCCCGAGATGGAGAACACGTCCTCGACGGCCAGCAGGAAGGGCTTGTCCGTCTCGCGCTCCGGGGTGGGGATGTAATCGTCCACGGTCTCCATGAGCTCAAGGATCTTGTCGACCCACTTGTCATCACCTGGGAAAGAAAACTTTCTCTTCCCAGGGTGGAGAGCAGCTTGGAAGCAGGTTAGTCAGAAAGATCGAAACCCCACGCAGTTGGGCTCCTGGCTACACCAGCCCTAGGCCGGCAGATCCGCAATCATCATAGAATCATCACTTTCACCACTACTATCTATCACCGAAACTCCATCGGCACGAATAAGCACAGTGACTACCTCGATCCTGCCCTGATAAACTATGTTAACACCCTAAGTTGCTGATTTCATAAGCCCAAAAAGTGTACACTTTCAGTTTTATGTTGGGTAATACTAACCCAAAAAGTGTAAAGTGTATCCACTCAGCTAGTAAGCACCTGTAAAACCCCGGACAACTGGGGACCTTGATGCGGACCCTATAGAATAAGAATAGTATGTGAACCCCACGCCCTGAGCCCAAAACTCTCAAACCCTAAACCCTAAACTCTAATCCCTTAGACCCTAAACTCTGAACCCCTATCCCCTAAACCCCCTAGAATAGCATGTGGGGCCCTCCGCTGCAATAACCATGGCAAAGCCACCCGTAAGTAAGTTCGAGCTTTGAAGCCCAAGCCTTGGATCCTGAACGTGAAACCTAGGGCCCTAAACCCTAAACCATGAAGCCGAAACCTTGTAACGGAAACCCTAAACCCGAAAATAAGCGCCCTGAACCCTAAACCCTGAAACCTTTTGAAACAAACGAGTGGTACCCCGCAGAAACCCTTTAAACAGAACCCTAAAACCGTTCGAAGCATAACCCTAAACTCTTTGAGCACAGGGACAAACCTAACCCTAAACCCTAAACCCCAAAACCCCAAATCCTGAAACATGTTCAAACCTCGGGCCGATACCCTTCTTGGTGCCAGGGTCCTTCTTCATCTGCTCGAGGGCTTGCAGAGCGGATCCTTGCTAAGGTTTTATAGAGTTCAGTGGTTTGCAGGGTTCAGGTTTTACAGGCTTCGGTGGTTTTTAGGGCTCAGGTTTTTTAGGGTTGAGTGGTGTTCAGGGTTCAGGTTTTATAGGGTTGAGTGGTGTTGAGGGCTCAGTTTATATAGGTTTTTTTTTTAGGGTTCGGGGTTTTGGGGGCTAAGGAACGACTGCGCTGTTCAACCTCGGTCCTTGGATGAAGGGCGTGTCATCTCCGGGGAAGCCGTACTGGCTCAACCTGGGCCAGGGGCTTCAGGGTTTTTAGGGTTCCTGTAAGGGTTCCTTTAAGGGATCTATAGGGTTTATAGGGTTTTAGGGGGTTTAGGGTTTAGGATGTTTTGGGTTTAGGGTTTAAAGGTTAGGGTTTAGGGGTTTAGGGTTTTAGGGTTTAGGGTTTGGGGTGTAGCGAGCATTTACTGAGTTCTGGTTAAGGGATCTAAGTTAAGTTACCATAGTAAAGAAGCTATAAACTCACAATAACTTCCTTAACAAGAACCCACATTACGGTTTAGGGTCGCCAAATAAATAAACAACAGAAATACAGGGGCCACAAGCATCAGAATAGGGGTTTGGCACTTTCGTGTACAGTATCCTGTATTTAGACGAAGGAACTCCAACGATGACTCTTTCAGTTGCTATGGCACTGGCCTATATTCAATGGTTTAGGGTTTAAGGTTTAGGGGTTCAGGGTTGAACATAGCGATCTCGCAAGAACGGGGTCTGAAAACCCCGATACACGAACCCTTAAGCCCAAAACACCAGCAATTATGGTGGCTAGGCCAGGAGGCTGGGTGTGCCAGCTCGGCCGTTCGTGGTTCATGCGATTGTGGCGCAGGCGCTGCTTTTTGCTATGGAGCGCAACCCAGAACCTCCAACACCCCTTAATTAAGGAATATACCATAAATTATCATAGGAACCCTGATGTCGAGTCTCTGAGAAATGTGATCCAGGCTTGCAGCCAAGGTGTTGCCATTTTTGGGGAGATGTAATGTTGAGGCAGCTTAGATGATGGGAAAACCACTTTCCACAAAATTATTGAACTGAGTGGGGCCAATCGGGTCACTGGGTTGGCAGCAACAACAACATGGGATCAAGAGGAAGACAACACTTCCTACCATTTGCTTAAGGGCCACCAAAAAATAAAAAATAATAATCCCTATAGTACCCTTATAAGGGATTATTATTTTTTATTTTTTGGGGGCCCTTAAGCAAATGGTAGTTTCAAGTTTGCCACGCAGAACCATATGCCCCGAAAGTTGGGGTTCCTGTACCGAAGCGAATCGAAGGAAAGCCAACGTCGTCTGATGATGTAGGGGCCTTACTACTTAGAATAGGGTTCTACGGGTTCCTTAGTATAACACAGTATAATATCGCCCGAACCCTTTTCTAATTATTTAGGCCCCTACATTACCGTCGCTGCTTCAAGTCGTCCCGGTAGGCTGTGGACGATGGAGTCTCCTCACAGCTTGCCTGCAGCGACCTTGGCTCCCTGTGCCACTTTCCGGCCCGCACGGCCCCGGCCAGCTTCTGAACGAGACCGGAGTATTTCCCCCAGGATCACATCAGGGCTGTTGGGCTGTTTCTGTTGTCCCGATGATAACGAGCAGGTCTTCAATGCCCTGATCCTCAAACCCTAAAGCCCTGAACTCCAACCCCTAAACCCCAAACCCTTAACTAATCCTCAGACCCTACAGCCCCAAACCTCAAACCCTAAGCCTAAACCCTAAACAGCCTGAAGCCTAAACCCCCTTAGAGGAAATCCGTACAGTACTCTTGAAACGAACCCTTCAATGAACCTCAAAGGAACCCCTAAAGGAACCCTTTTTTAAAACCCTAAATCCTTAATGGAACCCTAGAACCCCAAACCCTAAACGTGCACAGGACCCTGAAACCCTAAACCTTTAAAGGAACCCTAAAACCCTTAACCTTTAACGCAATCCTTAAAGGAACCCTTAAAGGAACCTTTAAAGGAACCCTTAAAGGAACCCTTAAAGGAACCCTAAAAACCCTAAGTTCTCCCTGTTTGCCCCAGGAGCATCTCGCGGGTCTCCAGCTCGACGAGCTCCAGCAGCTCCTCGTCGTCCATCATGTCCACCTTTTCTGATCGCTCTTTTGAGGGTTTAGGGTTTAGGGGTTTAGGGGTTTTGGGGTTTAGGGTTTAGGGGTTTAGGGTTGAAGGTCTGAGCTGTAAGGTTTAGTAGGGTTTGGGGTTTAAGGTTTAGGAGTTAAAGGTTTCGGGGTTTGTGGTTGCGGCTTCCAAAGGTTCTACATTTTCTTATAGATCTCATAAGGACCCTATACTTGTTATAGTTCCTACACGCCGTTCTATATATATATATATATATATTGTTATAGCTCTTGTAAGGGTTCGATAATTTTGGTCGGTTTTCTTGTAGCTCTTATAAGGGTTTGTTAGGTTGTTTGTAGCCCTTATAAGGGTTCTATAAATTTGTTTATGTCCACCTTCGGAGTTTAGGGTTTATAAGGTTGCAAGGTCTTAACGGGTTCTTAGATCAGGAGTAAGGATTCCTGCTTAGGGTTGGGGATTTTCCCAAGGGTCTACTAAAGATCCAGATCCTTAGGAAAACCAAGGAGCCTGACTTGACGAAGTCTTCTTGGAAGAGGCTGTGAAAGACAGACAGCTGGCAAACAAGCACTTGAAAAACCCTAAACCCTAACCCTAAACCCTAAACCCAAAGCGCTAAACCCTAAACCATCGGGCTCGGCCCTGACGGCAGCCCTGGAAGAGACATGAAGAGTTTCCCCCACCACAGATCAGCTGGCTGATCTTTTGACTTCAAGGGCTCCATGATCCACGAGGGCTCGAATGAGTGTTCTTGCTAAGGGCTCTTTGAAGAAGTTCTCCATCATGAACTAGGTGGGGCTTTTAAGGCTTTTGAAAAAATACTAGCAAATAAGATCCTCTTAAGCCCAATAAGGGAAAATATAAAATGTCCCAAAGCCCTACCTAGATGAATCGTGTCCACCGGTTCATCAAGGTCTCAGTCCGAGGGTCTGAGGCAGATTCTTAAGGGTTCAGGGTTTAGGGTTTAGGGTTTATGGTTTAGGGGTTCAGGGTTTAGGGTGTTCCTATAGGGCTTAAACGAGGATTCTTGCGAGGCCTCCGAGAAGCTCTCGGTCATAGGGTGTAGTCAGCCCGTTTCGGGGTTTCGAGGTTTAGGTAGAGGATGGCCCACTGTTCATCAAGGTTTAAAGGATTCTTGAAAGCATCCTGATAAGGGCTCTTATGAGGATTCCAAGATTAAAGCCAGGGTTCTCATACGAGTTCTAGAGGGTCTCTTGTTAAATTCGGCCCCAGGATTCGGGTGCAGCAGCTGGGTTTAGGGTTTTGGTGTTCAGGGTATAGGGTGTAGAGGTTTAGGTTTCAACAAGAGAGTTATCTTTTCAATAAGGCTTCTACGGGTTCTACTAAGGATTCTGTTCAGGGTGGTCTAAGGGTTTTAATCAGGGTTCGTCTACTTTGTGCTACGGTTTAGGGCTCAGGATTGAGGCGTTTGGGATGTAGACTTGGGGTGTGGGGCTGAGGTGTTTCACATCGGTTTAGGAACCCTAAACCCTAAACCCTAAACCGTATTTCAGATTTCCTTCTTGAAGGGCTTCGGGATTTCGGAATGCCAGCTTAGGGGTTTCATGCATTTCCGACGGCGAGTTTCCCTAAGGCTCCATGTAGCCATATAGTATATATGTAGGCCTTAAAGTACCTATATAGGAACCCCTTTAAGGCCTAAGTATATACTATATGGCTACATGGAGCCTTAGGGTTTGGGAATCTGGAGTATAGATCAAGCGATGCTGGCGGGGGCGAGGGCTTCGGCTTACGCAAGATGACGCATACGTTCTTTCACAAGAAAGTTAAGCAGCATCAAAGCGCTTAATCGTCGTTGTGGCGTATTCTATAATCATTACGGGTAGCATCACTACTGTACCCCACTGTGTTCGTAGCAAGAGCAGCGCTCGCGAAATAGCTTGGCTCGGCAGACAGCACAAAGAGTGAGCAGCCAACGTAATGCTTAAGGTGCTGGTCACATCAATTATCTTACAGCGGCTTGTTGCAAGGTCGCCATGAGGGCTTCTATAGGGGTTTAGGCGGTTTGCGGAACGGCACTCAAAGTTGACTCAGGAGGCCAAGCCCCGTGCTCTGAACCTTTGTAGTACTACTGCACGTAGTTGCCTCCATAAACATCCGAGTAGTTGCCAGAATGGACTAAACACGCTTAGACCCTAAACCTATAAAACCCAAACCCAAACCTCTAAGCCCCAAACTATACGGGCCTGAACCGCAAACACTAAAACCCAAGACCTTACTCCTTCCCTAAACCCTCTAAACCTAAACCTTAAACCCTCAACCCTTATAGAAAGACTGATAGCGACCTTCATACCAAGTGCTCAGAAGAACCTTTTTAGAACCATTTGGACGCTCGCGGTCCCTGGGAGGCCTTGTTCATAAAGCAGACCAAGGCTGGGACACCGACCTCCGGAAGAACTGTGAACCCTGGGTTCACTTCGGTTTAGGGTTTAGGGTTCATAGCGTTTCAGGGTTTAGGATTTGGGGTTTAGGGATTTAGGGTTTAGGGTTCTTAAATGAAAAGGGTTTGAGGGCTGGGGCGTTGTAAGGTACTATCAGGATCCTAAAGGAGTTCACTGCTGGTGCTACACTCTTAGCCCTGGGTTCCTTTAAGGGTTCCGTTCGACACTCAGGGCTACAGAGGTTTATAAAGGGGCTCACTGACCCACAGGTTCCTAAGTACCTAGAGGGGAATACTTACCCAAACCATAGTTGTAACTCCTAAAAAAACCCTACATTCTACTATACAGGTACTTAGGACCCTTTGGGTGAAGGGATGCTGCAAGAGGCCTGTAAGGGCACAGAGTTTTCGGATCCTTGAACCCGGCGTTTTCCCTCAGGGTCCGAAGTTCCCTGGGTTCTGGGTTTAATGTCTACGTCGGATAGTTTTGGGGGACAGAAAAGGACGATGAGGTACTTGGACCGTTAGGGATTAGGACGGGTTTGGGGCTCTTGAGGCTTTCTCGCCCTTAATCCTAAGCTCCCTAAACCCTAAGCTCCTAGTTGGGAGTTTCCGGCCCTAATATAGTACCCTAATCTCAGGCTCTTCATTATAAGGACACCAAAATAACGTCCCCCTAATTTTCGGAAACTCCTAAGTCCAAACGCCAAAGAGGCTGAATCCAAACCCTGAGGGTCCAAGTAGTCCTTATTTATGGTTTTTGATACCAAAAAGACCCTAAAGTCCTATAATAGGAGTACTTGGACCCTCTAAAAGCACCCCAACGAGGCGAGGCTGAAGAGTAGGAGCATAGTACCCTACCTAAACCCTAAACCCTAAAACTTCAGGGCAAGCTCCTAAATCCAAACCCCAAGGAGGCTGAAAAGTAGGAGCCTGCTTGGACAGGAGGATGTGCTCGCGTGTCCTCATCTGGATTCTTCTTGGCTGACTTCTGAACCCCTCCTAAAAGTTAAACTTTTAGCCTCCTTATTATAGTTCATACAGAAACCCAAAAAGTTAAAGTCCAAAGAGCCAACCAGAAGAACGCCAAGTCTTGTTAAGGAATTTTAAAGTTACCATGATAGGGATCTACAGTGAAGAATATGGTTTCCTTACTATGGTACCTTGAACTAAATCCCTTACCAGGAACCCAGTCATGGCTGCTATCGGCTTCTTGAACATGCTGGGCTTGTCTATGGCTTAGGGTTCTAGGCTTCGGGCTTAGGGTTTAATATAGGGGCCTGAATAATTAGAACAGGGTCTTGGGGTATATTGCAATACAGGTATAATAAGGAACACCCGAACTAGTTATTTAGGCCATTTAGGCCCCCACAGCAGGGGCTAGGGTTCAGGGGATCTTTGGTGCCCTGCTGGATGATATCGGTCTCTTCTTATGGGAGGCATAAATCTCGAAAGTATACACACAGAATACCCAACATGCGTGGAATTGTGCTTGTGCTATTTGTAACATGTGTCTCTTCGTGGTGTATAACAATATTCACATGTATGAGAGTTGTGTTTGCGTGCGCATGTGCACTACATATGCATGTCCATACATATATATATATATGTATTTATATATACATACATATGACATACACATAATGCAAATATGCACATACATTCACATACATATACCTACCTACCTACCTACCTACCGACCTACCGACCTGTCTACCTACCTACCTACCTACGCATGTAGGTACGTACGAAAACACATACATACTTACATACATACATTCATTCATACATTCATACACCCATACATTCGTACATACATGCATGCCTCCATACATCATACACACATACATGTGTGTATGCATGTGTATCTTGAATGTGTATATTTATAGATGTATATATGCATATATATATAAACATATAATGTAGTTAAATGTAAAATGTATACATATATACCTGTACATGTACATGTATATGTATATATGTATATGTGTATATGAATATATACATACACATACACTAGACTAGTTCGTCGTGCCTCTGTGTATAGTCGATAGTGTTGCGCATGTGAGCGATGTAGATGCAGGGCATCACGCACAAGAGCGCGGGGTCTCGGGGCCTTATTAATTAGAACAGGGTGTTGGGGTATATTATACTATAGTATACGAAAGCTATAGTAAGGACACCCCCCCCCCCGCCAAATTGGTATTGGTAATTATTAAGGCCCTTTTTGTACACCACACAGCATCGTGGCAACCAAGGAGCTGTGCCATTGGGCCATCCGGGGATGAAATGACGAGAATGCCGCCATCCATCTGGCAAGCTCCTTGCGAGGGTTCAGGCGTAGTGAACCCCTTTAGGTCCCTGATAGCACCTTCTAAAACCCCAACCCTCAAACCCTCTAAGTGCAGGAACCCCAAACCCTAAAGGTCTGAGAGCTTCCGGCTGGAAGCTTGGGACTGAGGCTGTTTAGTGACGAAATTTTGGTGTACTATTCGTAAGAGGGCTAGGGATCAAAGTCGGGAATGATGTCTAAGCTAAGGGCACCAGAAATTATAACAATAACCACTTAGGGGGAAAACCCACAGAGTGGTTTCAGGACAGTGGTGACAGCAGTTCTTCTTGGCGAACACGAAAAGCCCTGGCGGAAATCATCTGGGACCGTGGGGACTTAAAGCAAGCCACTGCAGTAGAGACCCGGCTTCAGGGTGTCGGGGTTTAGGGAGACCGCTGACAGCAGATGGGATTGGGACGGGGATTCCGATCCGTAGACTGGACAAGAAGTTCTTCCTTCGTGTGCACATATACGTAGACACATGGCTGCATGAACGCCTGTCTATCCGTGTTCAAACAAAAACGTATGCACGCATTCATGTATCTGTGCACGTCTTAGTGCTGGAGTGCATTCAAAAAGCAGTTAAACGATGTATGCATATGCACACATTGTTCAGTTTCATCTGCATAGACAGACAGACAAACACAAAACACGCAAACAAACCCACACACACACACATGCACACGCACACGCACACGCGCACGCACACACACGCACACAAACACTCACAAACACACAAACACATACAAACACGGAAACACACACACACACACACACTCACACACCCACCTTTGTAATCTCGGTGATCACATGTATAAGCTCTTGTAAGTATGATAGCTCTTGCAAGTATGTTTTCATACTTGACTCAACCTTGTACCACAGCATTTCCGCGAAAATGAGAAGACTGACAGCACTGAACATGCTCCTGTAATCATGTTCTTGACATAATCTGCGTGGCCAGGGCAGTCCACATGGCAGTAGTGCCTGGCAGCTCGACAATAATGGGTCCTGAAAGCTTGCCAGACTGTTCCTTTAGGGTTTTTGAATATCAGCATACTACAATAAAGCCTAAATACTACGGTTGATGGACAAAATCCTGCATGACCCTAAGGACCCTAAACTATGGGAATTATGGTATATTCCTTATTATGGGTAATGCAGGATTTTGTCCAACAGCCGTATTGGAGTACTGCCTTTTTCAGGAAACGAGGGCTTCGGGCCTTGGGGATCTGGCATCAGGATCCCGAAAGGTCGCCAAAGTCTTACAGTGAACCCCAGAAAGTTGGAACATGGCTTTAGGAGGATTAGTGCTGGGATCCCTTATACTTTACTTTAAGGGCAGGAGGCTAATGATGTTCCAACTTTCTGGCTTCTACTGTAGGGACTTCGAGGTTTTAGGGTTTTGGGCGTAGGGGCCCTTTTCGCGTGAGGGTTTATGACGGCCCATCCGGAAGAGGCGACTTTCCTGGGTATTGGGGTTAGGGATTTGAGTTCAGGGGTTTTGCGGTTGAAGGATTTGGGCTTTTGGGGCTTTGGTTTTGGCGGGGCCCGGTTGGGTTTAGCACCGCTTGAGGGTTGAGGGTCTCAAGGTTTCGGCTCCCCGTCATGCCGGACATTAAAACCTCGTCAGGCGTTCACTGCTCCTAGGCGTAGCCCTGTCAAGATTTGTCCATTTTCCCGGTAGAATATCTTGATTTGGTGTTCGTTGCGCTTTTTGCCGTGGTTACTGTTGTTAGAATGATTCCCCAAGCACAAGTGTGACTCCCACTGTCATTTCGCAGCAAGGCCACTTGCACACGGAGTCAGCAACAGTTTGGTGTTCGAACCAGCAATTATTTGCACGGTTCTCAATGTTCTCAATCAGGACTCTTTATTTACTGCTACTTTGAAAACTTTGGGGTGTTGCAAGACTTGTGCGGTCGGGGGCCCGCATACAAAAAAACCTTGCCTGCATCTCTACAATCCAAAACCATAAGCATCAAGAGCCCAATACCCTAAACCCCAACCTGAACATATCAATACTAACCCGCACCTGGTCTCTGTCTCGTACTCGATGTGCGAGGCGTTAATGGTGATACCGCGTGCACGCTCCTTCCAACTCAAAGCTGCTTGAGGGCCCTCTTGTGCTTGCAGAGCTTTAGTGAAGGTATATTCTGCAACATGGAGGTTTTCGAATTGCTTGATGGTTAATATTTTGCAACACGGAGGTTTTCGAATTGCTTGATGGTTAATATTCTGCAACACGGAGGTTTTCGAATTGCTTGATGGTTAATCTTCTGCAACACGGAGGTCTTCGAATTGCTTGATGGTCAATAATCTGCAACATGGAGGTTTTCGAATTGCTTGAAGGGTAACCAACAGCAGGATAGGAACATGTCGTAAAAAGGAAACAGTGTTTATATATATATATATATAAATCCTTTTTTCCTAAACCCTATAAACCCTAAACCCCTAAACCCTATAAACCCTAAACCCTATAAAGCCTGAACCCTAAACCCTAAACCCTAAGCCCTAACAAGCTGCATGAAACGACTGAGACGCGCCAAAAACCCTGGGCCCGTTCAGAGCCCTAAACCCGAAACTCGAAACCCACCCCAAACCCTAAATACAACCTAATATAGGGGCCTCCATAGTTGGAATAGGCTTTGGGGGCCCATTATACTATGATTATAGTAAGTTAGGAACCACCAAAATAGTATGGGTAAATATGGAGGCCCCTATATTAATAAATATATATATATATATTGCACCCTAAACACACGAGAAGCAATTTAAGCAGACATTCAAGCCCCTCATTACATGATGGCAAGCATGCGTCGTTGTTTCCAACAAACGTATTGTCGCTGTCAAACTCTTGCTTTGGTTCAACAAGCACTTGGCTGTCGAGCACAAGTGAATCTCAGACAATGACAATAGAGATTGGGTACAATCTACTGAGCTGTATGCAGCCATATTACTAAGCCGCTGTGCTAAATGCCGAAGCCCCATGTACGAAGACCATTCAAAACAACAAAAGCCCCGGCGCGGAGAAAACAAAGTCATTACTCTGGGAGCTCAAACGCTTGCAACACGCGAGGCCAACGGTTTTAGGGTTTAGGGTTGCCAAAGTTCTGAAGAGTTGAACCCTTATCCCCAGGACTCATGAACGGACTTAGCTGAAGCCTAATTACATAACCTACACTTCTATGATTTCTATATATACAAACCCCTTTGCAGGTAGGTTATATAGGGTCCAGGTATGCCCGTGAGACACACCGAAAAAAGCCCTCAACAAACGCGCCCCCCACCCAAAAGGTCCTCGGGGGCGTTGTCGATCTCCTGCCGCTTTGTCACTCTAAGTCTTACAAGGGGCCATAAGGGTTAGTATAAGGAAGGTCATATCTGGTAGATACCCTTTTAAAGTCTGGTTCGGTTCCTTTAAGGGTTCCTTTTTCAGGGTTGTAAGGCAAAGAGGTTTCGATGTAAGGGCATCAATAATTGGAGTAGATATGTTCGGGTCTATTACCTAGAACCTTCTGCCATAAAGCCACCGACCGTCAGAAAAGCAATTCTGCGGGTTGGGCAAACCTGCAGATCATAGGATCCTTAAGGGAGGGTGGTTCGGGGGCGGGGGTCGGCGGCATTAGGGATCCTGAGGGAGCCCTGAGGCCCCTGCGGAGAATCAGGCATCATTGGGTCATATGCCACCCTTTTGGCACCCTCCCTTAAGCAATAAACCCTAAAGCCTCAAAACCGAAACCCCCGAACCCCAAATCGTAAACCCTGAGCCCCAAAGACCCCTAAACCGTAAAACCCCTACAATTTCCAGCCGCAGCCTCGTAGGACTTCTTGGTGGTGTCGTCCGAGGTGCTAAACCTTGCCGGCACCGCGGGGCGCGGCGTTTCGGGGCTCTTACATTCGGAAGGAGTCAAAGACTCCGAATTTAAAATAATGGTACTAACTACTGATAACCATAAAAGGAAAAGAAGAAATGCGAAAAATAGTAATACGAATAATAGTTATAGGGACCCCTTCTCTTAATCCACTAAGGACAGTAATGCAGCTTTAAATCACAGTCGTAGGGAGCCTGAGCACGCAAAGCGATCAATCCTCCATAACACCCTAAACCCTAAAACCCGAAACTCTTCTAAACCCCTAAACCCTAAACTCCACACCTCTAAACTCTAAGAGGAACCCTAAACCCCTAAACCCTAAAAGGGATGTTGGAGTCTCTTTATACCAACTTTAAGCGAAAGGATGAACCTGTAGGGCTGGTATACAGAATACTGGCCCCCTACCTTATCAGGGTTTAGGGTTTAGGGTCCCTGACACGGATCCCATAGCTTCAGGCCGTAAACCCGAAACCCTGAGCCCTATAAACCTGCGAAAAACCACAACTCTAAAACGACCTAAAGCCCTAAGGATCCCTTAACAGGATCTTAAGGATCCCTTAAAGGGGATCTATCCTTAAAGGGGGATCTGAAAGGAATCCTTAGCGGAGATCTTAAGGGATCCCTTAAGGGGATCCCTTAAATTCGGGGGCTGAGCCCGAGGGTCTGGCTGGCCGCAGACCAGGGAGATCGCTGCCGAGAGCGTGGTCTTGCCTGGGATTTGACGAAACCCGGGCCGCGGTTTGGAGGGTTTAGGGGTTTAGGGCTTAGAGTTTAAAAAGTTTAGGGTATAGAGATTAAAGTTTAGGGTTTAGAGTTTAAAAAGTTTAGGGTATAGAGATTAAAGTTTAGGGTTTGGAGTCTAATAAGTTTAGGGTTTAGGGATGTTTAGGGTTTAAGGCTTAGGGTTGAAGGCTTAGGGCCTAGGGTTTAAGGCTTAGGGTGTAAGGTTTTGGGGTTTGGGGTTTTCATAACCGCTCTTTTCAGGAACAGATCCAAAAAAGTAATGAAGTATGGTACTCCAAAACCCAGTTGCCGTGGTCGACGTGGCCGATGGTTCCGATGTTGATGTGGTCCTAGCTCGGTTTCAGGACTTATAGGGTGTAGAATTTAGGGTTTAGGCTTTAGGATTAAGTTAGGCTGCAGGGTTTAGGATTTACGGTTTAGGGTTTAGGATTGTGGGCCAGGGTTTAGGTTTAGGGTGTCCTAGCTTCTATAAGGCTTTTCGGTGTTCAAAGTGCTTTTGAAAGTTCCAGGTTTTCTATATGGTTTCATAAAAGAGCTTATTCGTCCCTAAACCCTAAGCCCTCAAGACCCTAAGCCCTGAACCGTTGTTGCAGTATCTTCACGGTCTGTTGGAGCTTCCCTTGCAGGAAGTATATTTGTATGTCGTTGTTCGATGACTGGAGGCTCTCTTGGCCTTTTGTGAGGACGGTTTAGGGTTTAGGGTTTGGGGTTTAGGGAGGAGTGTAGTAGGGTTTCCGGAGGCTCCGATACGGCTTCATAGACTTTATGTGGTTCTGTTTCGTTTGGTATCTTCACCGTCTATCCGGGCTTCTTGTTTGCAGCAAGGGTACCTGTAGGTTGCCCTGTGTGCTCCTAGAGTATCTTTCCTAAGTCTGGCCCTACACCGCGATACACACTCTCCTCTCGTAAGACTTAAACCCGTTTTCCCCAAACTCTACACCCTGAACCCTTGACCTAACCCCCACACCCTTAAGCCCTAAACCTACAGGACTTACAAAATCGACATGGTCCTAGCTGCGAAAAACGGTGGGAGGGCGGGAGGGACTTCCAGAGGACATTGCTGCTCGCACCTTGCGGTAGCGGCTCGGCGACAAAGGTGTGCCGTTCCGGATACTATTTAGGGTTTAGGGGTTTAGGGTTTGGGGTTTCGGGTAGTACTATAGTATACAGAAGGAAACGAAACATCAGCGGACTATGCAAGCCAATGCGATACTTACTACCCCAAGAAGCCTCAGAAATAAACGGACCCACTTTCCAATTCCTACTAAACTACAAGAACCCAAACAGTTTAAAGATTGGGTATTGGGGGGGATCCAAGGATAACAGAAGCGAACACAACAGAGGCTTTCCGGCCAATTTCGGACTTATCGTGACTGCTCGGGAGCCTAGTGGCCTAGATAAGAAGAACAACAAGAGAAATGACATGACTAGTAAAAAGATTCGTAGCGATAATAGCAATAGTCGCAAGACTGTTTATAAGAATAACAATAACAGCTAGAAGAATACTCATGACAACAAAAATAACAATCGCAGACAAAACAATAATGACAAATGACAACAGGATTAATACTGGCAACAGCAAAAAGAACAATTGATAATGGTAATAAAAAACAAAAGTGGCAAGCATAAGAGTAGTAGTAGTACCAATGATAACAATGACAGATCAACAAGCATCATAATCATAGTAATGCTATATGACATGAAAGAGAAGAGAGAGAGAGAGAGAGAGATAGAGAGAGAGAGCGAGATGGGGAGATTAAACAAATGCATATCGTAGAAAGTCGAAACTCACCCCCTAAACCCTAAACCCCTAAACCCTAAAGCCCCCCGTGAGCCCCTGAGTGTCCTTGGCCTGGCGGACAACGGCCTGCGCCCTGGACTTCTTGGAGTTTCGACCTGATGTCGAATAGTAGTTCTGTTCTGTGGCTTAGGGTTTAGGGTTTAGGGTTTAGGGTTTAGGATATTTAGAATGCTATAAGGTAATCCCCAAAAGGAACTACTATGGGGCCTTAGGGTACATCTTAGGGTCGAGGGCTTATGGTTGTGGGCTTAGGGTTTACACGGCTTAGGGTTAAGGGTTGAGGCTTAAGGGTTAAGGGTGTCTGGGGCAAGGCTTGATGAGGGCCTAGAGGGGCCTTCACAAATTGCTTCGGCTGTGCAAGGTTTCCACGGTGCAACAGACGAGAATCAATATTTGGAACATGGCTGGAGGGGAATAGTAGAAGAATTAGGTTGCACAAGGACTGCAAGGGAATGATCTTGCGAGTTATTCAGAACCCTACACAAACCCCTTAGTAAGACTTATCGCTGACCCACAAAACCGACATCCCAAAACCCGAACCGTGCAGTCTGCGCAGTCCGGGAGCCTAGCCTCTAGATCTGAAGCTCCCGGAACTTACAGCTAGAGCATCAACTCTAACTCAAGAGCATGAGGATAATGATGTTCCAACTTTCTGACCTCTCCTACTCTACTCCCTCATCCCCGAACCATCATGTTTAGGGGTTTAGGGTTATAAGTCATAAGCTGCCTTCTAAGCCATGCTCCAACTAAGCGCGGCACTGTTGGCGCCATAGATGCCTGCGACCTTGGCAGGGTCAGGTCAGGTGTCCTCCAGAGGTCCCGCTTAGGGTTCAGGTTAAAGGCCCAGGTTTTAGGGTGTAGGATTTAGGGTTTAGGGTTTAGAGTTTTGGGGTTTAGGGTTCAGGTTAAAGGCGCAGGCTTTAGGGTGTAGGATTTAGGGTTTAGGGTTTAGAGTTTTGGGGTTTAGGGTTCAGGTTAAAGGCCCAGGCTTTAGTGTGTAGGATTGAGGGTCTAGGGTTTATGGGATAAAGTTTCGGGTATGAACCCCACAACCCTAAAGCCCTAAACCCTAAACAGTTAAACCGCATCTCTACTCAGACTCTACTCTACTCCCTTTAGAAGCGAGCAACATGTACTTTCTGGAACCCTATAAAAGAGAAACCTGTATCTGAAAGGCAGCACAGTGTGTGTGTGTGTATATATATACCATATATATATAGATATAGATATATGCACATATTACAGTTTTGGATTTGTGGCTGATTTGGCTGTAGTCACTGAGATAGAATGATAGTGGGCTACTTCAGTTCAGCTAGTTGTCTTGAACGGTTTAGATAGCCCAGTTAGTTTAGTTGGTCTAGTTGGTTAAGCTAGTTTACGTATTAGCCCAGATCAGTTGGTCAATTTAGTTTAGGTAGTTTAATGAGTTTAGTAGTATAGTTAGTTACGTTAGTTAGGTGGATTAAATGCGTGCATCAAGTAAGTTCGTATGTAAGTAAGTTAGCTAGCTAGTTATTAGGTAGGTGGTTACTCAGCTACTTGGCCGAAAAAGTAAGCACAGGACGGCTCTAATCTCACACTTTACCCTATATAGACCTAAAGTTGCAGCCCCTAATGAAAACCAGAAGCCCTAAACAAAAGAAGCCTAAAGCCCTAAAGCCGGTAGGAAGACGTATCAGCTCACAAAAATGGAGCAGGACAATGCAGGGATCAGGTCAGGACAAATGGCTCAGGAAACGCTATACATATATATATATACACACATATACATATGTGTGTATATATATATGTATATATACATATGTGTATATATTTATATGTACGACAAAGGTAGACAAGGATCCCAGGAACCCGGCAACGGACAGTGACATATGAAGGGAGACAAGGGAGACAAGGAGAGACAAGGAACCCGGCAATGCTCACCCACAGACAGNGATATATGAAGGGAGACAGAAAGAGACAAAGGGAGACAAGGAGCCCAGCAACCCGGCAATGGTCACCAAAGAATTCTGAACGGATGCTTCTGAGCCGATTGGTCCAGTCTCTGTTGCCCCTGGCTCTATGGTTTCCTGATCTGATTGGTCTCATCCTGTGATCTGGCTCGTGGAGCCGATTCCTGTGGCTGATTCGAACCCTGTCGGACCTGATACCTGCAGCTTCCCCCTAAAGCCCAACACTTTCCGAGACCCTGCAAGCCCCGCCAAACCTGACACCCCATCCCAAACAGTCCAAACCCTGAACTCTAGAGGGTAAAACCCCGAGCACTAGAAACCCTATTGCTAGGCCGACGAGCCCCTTAGCCCTGACGCCAAAAGAGAGGGAACCCTAAACCCTAAACCTAAGAAGCCCGCAAGGGCCCTAAAGCGCAAAAACCGCAACCCTAAACCCTGAACAAACCCTGAACCATAAACCCCTAAACCCTAAACCTTAAAAAGGCCGAAAAGGGCCCTTCCTAAGTATTTTTCGGGCCCCCACTCCGGCAGTGGCCAGCGCAAGGGCGCCCAAAGGCATCTCTTTGGAGGAGCTCGTCTGGAAGGAGTCGGGTTTGAGGGGGTTGGGCTTCAGGGGTTTGGGGTTCAGGGTTTTGGGGTTTAGGGTTTGGAGTTTAGGGGTTTAGGATTGGGGGTTTCGGGTGTTTGACATTAGGGGGTTAGGGTTTGGGGTTTAGGGTTTGGGGGTTAGGGGTTTAGTGGTTTAGGGCTTACGCTCTGGAAGGCGCTGTGTTTTTCATGTGTTCGGCAGGGTGGAGGGCGGAGCGGCTGCTTGTGTGTTCGTCTTGGTGCTCATTGTCTTGTTGTTCGGGGTGTCGGAAACTGGAGAAGTTCGTATAGTCTTTGGGGGTTGGGACTACGGGGAATAAGCTACACGGTAGTCTCTCATTACTTATCATATGCTAGCACCTGCTAGAAGAAACCACTTCAGATGAGCACTACGGGGGTAGTTGCGGCTCCTGCACTAGGTGCCCAACGACTCTCAAAGCCTGAGCCGAGCCTTTTTGCTGGGGTTTCCGCACGTTGTGGTTGTTTAGCACCCCGTGCTCCAATGATGTCCGGCGAAACATATCATATGGGCCTTAACAGCCAGAGTAGCATGTGTGTGTGTGTATGTGTGTGTGGGTGGCTATTTTCTGATATGATTCTCTAGGGAGTATGAAGAGATATGTTTTGGTGACTGGGGAACACGCAAACCTTGCAGTTACTCTATAACTGCTACGCTACATATAATCCACAAATGCGCTTGAAAATAACTTCATTGATTCCCCTCAGCCTAGGAACTGCGTTTCCAGCACAGACCGAAACCACTTCCTCCCCGCCTCGGCAGCACGGCCGCGCAAGGAAGTCATGCGCACAGGCTCCTACTTCCAAGGAGATCCATGCCAAGAGCAGATTTTGCTTATGTCAACGGCAATAGCAACGTCAGAAATCATCATGATCGGACGACGGTGAACGAACAAGAAGAGAGATTCGCTGTAGGAAAACCACTAGCTTTGCTGTGGCTGCGCGGCTCCTCCGAAATCCGCAGGTCCAGGGTTGCAGGTTGACGGAAGGTTGAGAGACTTTGAGAACCTGTTGTTTTTTAGGTTGAGGTCGTTTACATGGTATGATTCTTCCATTCTCCTAGATGAGATCCTGAACAAGGAGCACTAAGCCTCTCCAAACCCCTACCCGCCCGAAACCTTAAACCCCCTAACCCTAGACCCCAAATCCCAAACACCCAAAACCCCCAAACCCCAAAACCCTAAACCCCCAAACTCTTCTCCCGCAAGCCTGCGTCTGCGGACCGTTCCCGGCCACGGCGAAGCTCTGAGACGCGAGCCCGGCCTAAGATGCGGCGCCCAAGCCCCGTAGCGAAGGATCTCTGAGGGCTCTTATGCAAGGAGGGGGGTACGGTTGATGATATATATATATAGCCTGCGTTACCCATAATTAATAAGGAATATACCGTGGTTCCCATAGTGTAGGGTCGTGAAGGTAATGCAGGATGTATATCATCAACCGTAGGAAGCCCCTCCCCTCGCAGAGATTAGTTTGGGGGTTCAGGGTTGACTGTTCAGGGGCGTGGGCGCTTTGCCGTTGCCGCATGCGTCCTAAAAGGCAACTGCGGCTGCGACTTCCGATTTAGGGATTGGGGGTTTGGGTTAAGTGCTTGGGGCCGGACAATCGAAACGTGATTTTGCAAGGCAGCATGCAGATTTTCACCCTGAGCCTCAAGCGAGGGCCATGAAGGAAAATATGCTGGTTACTGAGGCTCTAATAGGCATTTGGGAGTTTCCCAAAATTGGGGACCCTAATATGGTACCCTAAATAGTAGAATCCGTATTATAAGGACCCCAAAATAAGGTACCCCTAATTTCGGAAACTCCCATTTCGGAGTTAACACGAAGCCCCAAACGCTAGACCCCTAATAGGATTCCGGGCTTCAGCATGGGGCTTCCTTTGCGAACACTTTGTAGAGTCTATGCTTTACGGTTTAGCTTGGCAGGTTCGGAATTTAGGCTTATGACTGAACAATCAATTGATTTTGGTTTCACGGTTCATTTTTGCATCAAGAGTTGGAGGTGTCTGTGCAAAGCCTGTGCAGCAAACAACGCCAACTGCCCTTCATAGTCATCAGTTATATGCATGTCTTTGGTACGGCTTCTTGCGTTCAGAAGCCTGTCTCTGTGAACGTGACACCTAACTCCAATTATGGAACTGTGGCAAAGATTCTGGAGCTTCGCGCTAGTAGGCTTCCGGCCACTGCGGCAGAGGCCGCGCAACCTCCCAGGACGAAAGCGGTGGATCCTCAGCTTCGTTCAGGGGTTTGCACTTAAGGGGTTAGAGGTGGCTGAAGATTACGGATGCTTCATCCTTTGGCGCCAGTATATAAGCTATGTGCAAACATTGGCATACATGGCCCCGTGCGATATGCAAAGTCATGGTTTTCAGCTTGGCTTTTGGGAACTTCGGGTTTCCGGACTTCTCTGACAAAGTCTTGCGGGGCTTGGGCTTTAGGGTCCGTTTTTTCATTTGACCGCCTCCCTTAAAGGGCTTACGGTTGAGGGTGCTCGGGATCGTTGGGGCCTTGGCAGTTCAGAGGATGCAGATTCGCGGCTGGCGGGTGCTGAGGTCTTGTTTAGGGTTTACAGTAGAAGCTAGAAAGTTGGAACAGCATTAGCCTCATGCCCTTAAAGTAAAGGGAATCCCAGCATGAATCATCCTAAAGCGATGTTCCAGCTTTGTGGGGTTCACTATAGGGTTGTGTGGCTTGGCAAACCATTCTTGGAATGTCACAGGGTCAATGCAAAGACCTCATCCTCCAATCCCTGAGCTTGTCACCACTCTCAACCGGCACCTGAAATGTACCTGAAGCAAAGAGTGGTTCTCGGGCGCAGAGGCAAGTAGAACAATTTTGGGATATTATAGAATAATTGTAACCAGGAGCCCACAGGAATAATAGTGTTAATTATTGAAGCTGTTAAATTGCCTTGTGGAGAGGCCTAGAAGCTTAGGAAAGTACTTCGATAGCAAGACCTGGTGTCCTGGGGCGAGTGATCTTGGAACAGAGCATATAAACAGTGACCGCAAAAACAACACCAATGATGGTAGTCATGGCAGCAGCAGTGGTGCAATTAGTCATAACCAGAACCTTGCGCGACTCGTAAGAATGACCTCTAATTAAGCCCCCTAGACCCATGAACAAACGCTATAGTTGAATAGTCCTGAAAAGCGTTGATATGTCCACGCAAATGTGAACAACAGTTCTTGTGGAGAGCCCAAGCAATAGTGATAGCAGCGTGCTAAGGCCCCCACGGCTGTTGCGAGCCATGTCTTCCAAACTTCGAAGCGAAGTTAGTACCTCCAATGCAGTTTGGGGTTAGGGTTTAGGGTTAGCGTTTAGGGTTTAGGGTTTAGGGTCAGGGTGTGGGGGTTAAGTTTTATGGTGTTAACACTTTCGGAGCCTGAGATAGGTTGCATGGTGTGAACTCTAGGGTTGGAGATACCTTGTTCCACGAGACCTTCAAGCTAACCCTTCAAGGGTTGACAGGCAGCTAAGCCCGCAACAAGCCCAAGTCATCAGACCCCCATGCATTCAACTCCAAACCCCAAAGCGAAAACCCCATGGGTACGGGTTGAGGTGTACTGCCAGGGCCTTAATAATCACCCAGTACTATTTTGGGGGTTGTACTTACAGTATCATATACCGCAAAACCCTAAACCCTAAACCCAAACCCTATTCCGATTGTTAAGGCCCCTATAATTAGGCTCCTAGCCACACACAGATTCGAAGCCTCAGACTGCTCGGCTCATCTCACTGGGCTTTAGGATGTTGGGCGTTGGTGGCTACGGTTGAGGATTTTGGGATTAGCGTGCATGCTTGATGGTGTATATAATATATATATATATATACCTAGAGTCTCCATTGTAGTTCCTTTTGTTGGTTTACCAGTTATATGGTTAGGATCCTATAATAGAGATCTTGGTTAACCAAAAAGAGGAACTACAATGGAGACTATATATAGGCCATAGAATGACCTAGACATAAACAGCCGGGATATCCATCAATCAGAGTCGGCGCAGTCGAAGATTCCTTGTGGGCTTACAGTCGTCAAGATACTATAAGGGCATTGAGAACTAGAACAACACGATTAAGGGAGGAGCTGCACAAGTAGTATAGTCATATAGGGTATGGTTTATATTACTAGTATCCCCATAATAAAGCCCAATATAAACACTCACAAATATTCAGAAGGAGGCCTATCTACACTCACCAAACGGTAATATAAACCCTACTTCATATCGGTTTGGTGTTTAGGGTTTAGGGGTGTAGGGTTTAGGGCTTAGGATTTAGTGTTTAGGGGTGTAGGGTTTAGTTCTTAGGGTTTAGGGCTTAGGGTTTAGTGTTTAGGGTTTCAGGGGCACTGGGGTCAAAGTTCCAACGTGGCAGGCGGACTCAACCCGATGCCTACCACCCTGAGCCCTAAACCCTAAAAGCCCTAACTAAACCTCGGTAGAACGAACTCCTAAAGCCATATGCAACCACGAACAAACATGCAAAGCCTGTAAATTCCTGGAAAATCCTTGTTCCTTTTCAAGAGCCAGCCTAAGGCCCAAACTCTAAATCCTAAACCCTAAACTCCAACTCGAAATGACTCTCAATCCAGAACTGAAAAGCCGTCTCAGCCCTATACTAAGCTCTACACACATAGCCCTAAACCGCCGCTTCCACTCTACACACCCGTAAACCCCGCTCTACGCACTAAACGCTAAACCTCTACTTGGAGGTTCATTGGTAGTTATACATGGGGGTATGAGTCCCCTTAATAGGGGTTATAACCATAGTTACCCTGATTATAACCCCATCTATAGCTACCCATGAACTTCCAAGTAGACCCTAAACCCTATACCCCTATAGAATCCCCATAGATCCCTTTAAAGGGACCCTTAAAGGAACCCTTAACTACCCATGAACCTCCAAGCAGACCCGGAAGCCCCAGGGCCCGCGCCGGCGGCGAGGAGTCTTTGGTGAAGTCAGGTCTTTGAGCCAAGTTTCAACAAGAAAGAGGGACGTTTTTGTTTTTTTTTTATGGGTTTAGGGTTTAGGGTTTAGGGGCCCTTTTCCAACTGCAGGTACAGCGGGAATTCCTGTACTAGGATGAGCCTGTGGTTGGGACCTTTGTTTGACCAGAGTAGCTTCTACAGAAAGAGGGACGTTTAGGGTTTAGGCTTCGGGCTCGGGGTTTAGGGTTCAGGGCTTAGGGTCTTTGACCAAAAACTTTCAAAAGAAGAGAGAAGTAGATTGCAGAGCAGATATTGATGAACATCGACCCCTGACGAAGAAAAACTCACTACCCTTGAAGGCCTTCATATTAGGATACTCATTGTTGGTTTGCTTGCTTGTTGGATGAGTGTTTCGGGTTTGGGGGGTTGGTATATTCGGGCTGCGCTACGGGTTTGGGAGACAAGTGGCCTCAATTTTTTTAGGTTTAGATCCTATGGCCGAATTTTCTGGTATTTCTGTGGTGAAATAGTGGGCAGCTGCTCGGGCTGACTTGGGTCCACGTGTTTTTGGCGACTGCGAGGGGTGAGGGTTCACAGTTGCAGGGTTGGGCATGCTTGGACGTCGGCGGCAGCATTGGTGGCGGCATCGTGATGGTGGTGGTACGTGATGATGCTGATAATGGTGGTGGTGATGATGATGATGATGTTGATGGTTATGGTGCTGGCGACGGCGGGGATCATCATGGGACCATGCAGCTGTCGATTGACGCGGTCATCACCATGATCGACTGACGAGTTACATTTGAATACTACTCTCACTCTCACTGAGCCTTTGAAGCAACGAGTATTATATCTAACACGAAGTATGAAAGTATGAATTCCAGTGAGCTAACTTTAACCTTAAGCCGTAAATTATTCTTGAACCCCGAATCCTAGACCCCACAATTCAATTCCCCAAAGCCCGAGAACCCAACAAGGATCGGCCCACTTGGGTTCGCCTCTTCTCATACGCGCGAGCTGGTATAGTCAAAGCTATGAAAACTGCCATATAGTCCAATTGAAACGGGACTCTGCTGCTGCAATGGAAGGCTATGGTAAGCGTAGTAAGAAGACCATTTGGCTCCCGTCGTAAAGGGACCGTCGTCTTTAGCATGACAACAGGGGTCTGAATGCTTGAAAAAATGCTGAGAGAGCAGTCTCATGTTGACGTGTTTTAGGATTCAGTTGAGCTTCCTGGCCTAAACCCTAAACCCTAAACCACCGGGGGTTCAAGGTCAAGGCTCGGGGTTTCTGGATTGCATTAAGCTTCTACCGGGCCAGTGTATGGAAGAACTGCATGGAGGGGCGGGAATACACCAACGATGCTAGCCTCCAAGAAATTGCGGGTTGTGGTTATGTCACTGTTTAAGGGTAGAGTTTAATCGAAGCTTCGAGTCGCTAATTGCGCTGTCTTCTGCATTGCGAGCAGCAGTGCTTCACCTTTTACCCCTTGTGGAGTAAAACTTTGAAGGTGCTTGCTCCCCACTCCAAGCCGTCTGCACTCTGATACTTCCTACTATAGGGGTAATTAGTAAGGCCCCTTTCTTACTCTGAACCTCCGATCCTTGAGACGTCGCTCGACCTCTGAGTGCAGGCGCTGGCCACGAGGCACAGAGAATAGGAGGGCAAAGCCTCTGAAAATTATTCGGACGGTCCAATGTCGATCGAAATCTGCTATCAATCATCCTACTACCAGCAAAATGACCTTCCGAGAACAGCTTGTCGTCGCCACCTTTCCCGGGCAGCCCTTTCTGATGGTGCCTCTCACCTGATGACGGTTTTCGTTGTTTGTGTACAGGGCTTAGGGTTTAGGGTTTGGGCTTTACAAGGACTGGTTTGTGCAGGACCTGTCTTTGAACCGATCTAGATGCCTAAACCCTAAACCCTGATGTCCAGCACCAGAGAAACTGAAAAGCCTCCTGAGTCTAGAAAATGCTATGATACATCTTTAACTCCTGAAGCCCTGCATCCTGAAACCAACAGCCCGCAGGCTCGAATCCCGAACGACCCGCACATGGTCCTAGAACCACAGAGGATTACAGCCCTATTACATGCTGAAGCCCAGACCCCAAGGCATAGGCGGCCTCCACCCCGCAAGCACGTTGACAAAAGGAATACAACGGGACGAGGGACGAGGGACAGCAACCGTGCCAGCTATCCTCTTGTCCTTGCGGTAACCCTTCTTAACTGGGCCTGGGTCGAACCTACCCTGCAATCCTGCGTCCTAGAGACACCTGAACACAAGCTTGAAGGCAAAAGCTCAGGAAACAACCGATCCGTTTCAGGGGTAGTAGGACCCTAAACCCTGAACCCGAAACCCTAAAACCCTAAAACCCTAAACCCTGAACCCCAAATGCTATGTGGCTTCCTGGCCCTGCAAGCCGCCTCAGACCCTGAAGCTGCTTCAAACCCTAGACCAAACCACTCAAACTATGAAGCCCAAACCTGAACCCATCCATCAGCATGTAAAGTACCCTATAGCTATAATCTAGGCGCTCTAATGATTAGAATGGGGTTTCGGGGCCCATTATACCAAAATTGCAATAAGCAACCCCAAAATTAAAATAGTATAGGTAATTATTAATGCCCCTATATTGCCCCTGACTCATACCCTAAACCCATATCCTATGAAACAAAACCGTTTTCGTATAGAGACCTCTCAGAAGACACCTTGTAGCAACCCCATCCGAGGCGCATGGTCTCCTCGATGAGCCCCTGGCCGATCGTGCGGCCACCCTGGCTGGGCGATTATGGCAAGACCGAGTCTCACGGTTCTTTAAGGGTCCTTCAATGATTTGTAAAATTTTAATGAAAACACTAATACAGTATAATAGAACTGAACGTGATATAATGTAACAATTACCAAGTTTGTAGAAGCGATGTGGAGTTCAGTGCGGAGCCAGTCTTCGATGGTTCTGGGTCTGCGGTAGTTCCAGGTTTCGCCTTAGTGTTTGGCGTTCATCTGCGAGTAGTAGGAGCTAATGAGATTTCAACCGGTTTTTAGAGCGTAAGAGTGGATCATGTCAGGGCCTTGAGGCATGTCGGTCAATGATGACCTTTGTTTGATTAATGCGGGATCACCCACACTGGCAAGCCGTGCCAGCTTCGTAAGATTCCAGCATATTGTGATGGGGCACCCCAAACAAAGGAACATTGTCTGAGGTTACCCTTGTTGAAGCGACATTCCCGAAATCATCTAATCTAGATGTTCTTGCCTTTGCCATCTGTTGATATATCGCTTCTGCTACCACTATCGATTGCTACTATTTCTACTGTTACTACGACTACCATCACTGCTACGAAAAACAACTGTCGTACCACTCACTACGTACTGCTATTAGTTTGGGAGCATCCGAGGCAAACTGGTACCAGGGACCCCCTCACTGCCGCCTGTAGGGAGCGAAGGATGGCTAGCAGCAGCGGTTGCGGTGGTAGTATATTCTGTCTGGTGCTTAGTAGGGAATGGGGGGATGGATCCCTATAGTAGTCCCTATATAACCCCCAATAATGGTCCCCAATATCCATTCCCCCATTCCCGAGTATTAGCAGCAGCAGCAGCAGCAGCGACAGCAGCAGCAGTAGCGGCAGTACGGTCGATGTTGTCGCAAGCTAAGCCTGCCGTGCAAGGGTTGCAAGACCTCCTGGTTCTGGTCGTAGTGTACTACAAGTGCCAACGAGAAGCCGCCGACCACGTTTATGTCTTCAGCCCAAGCTTCGTGCAAGAACGAGTTCCGGGACTTTCGGGGACTGCGCGTGCTAAAGTCTGGAATCCCGCCCACCCCCAGCTAAAGAAGTGAAGGATTAGGATTTGGGTCCGGATGTGATATGGCCTCTCGCATGGCGAAGCGCATGCCCTTCTCGATGGGCGTGCCGGCGATCAGCTCGCAGGTGCAGGTGATGTTGTCACCAGGCATGGCCATCTGCACCTCGTCGCCATCAGAGCTCA